>JABUQX010073257.1:0-19496 GCA_015478945.1 Trachelipus rathkii
TACACTTCCTATATAATATAATATAATATATAATATATATTATCAATATAAATATATACTATATATATACTAATAGTCAAGGGATATGTATTTTTATTAACCTAGTTCCACCTACACTATTGCCTATACCGTTTTATTATAATTGTGTAAATCACTAAAATAAATATACACATCTATATATTATTATTTTACTTATATAATAATCTAATATATATTATATATATAATATATATAATCTATATCTATCTATATAAATATATACTACTTTATATTAAAATATATAATTATATATATATATATAATATAATAATATATTACTACTATAATATATATATATATTATATTATTAATATAATTAATAAATATATTTAATATATTAATATAATATTATATAGTTAGGATAGCATTAAGATCTAGTAATTAAACTTATTTTATTGTTTTAATTTTTTAAATTCATTATATATTACTACTATTATTACTATAATTACGTATATATTTTGATTATTATAATATATATACTGTATTTATATATTGTAATTTTATTACGTCTAAAGTCGGGTGAGTTCCTACAATGTGAATAAGATACGCGATATTTGTGAGAGCATACAGACAATAAAGATATAAAACATTGAATCGCAATTAAATAAATACAACTATTACTGAGATATAAAAATATATAAACTTCTTTTCTTTTAGTCATAATTAAATACATACATAAAAAGAGAAATATAATAATATATATATACTATATATAATATATATATTATATATATATATATTAATTTTATAAATATATATATAATATATATGCTATATATATAATATATACCTATATATAATAATATAATATTATTAATATTATTAATATCTATATATAATATAGTATAATTATATATATATACTATAATATATTAAATATATATATATATAATATAATATATTAATATGTTTAGTGTGTAGTGTGTGTGTTCTGATTAGTTTATGTGTATGTGAGGTGATGTAGTTGTGTGTGTGTCTAATGTGATAGTTTATTAGTGTAGTGGTGTAGATAAGTTAAACTTTGAGTCAGAAGATACTAATGATAGAGATTTGGAAGGCATCCCCATATCTAACATCACCACTTTCAGTATTATTAATCTTGTGCCTAAGTTAACAAACTCATAGACATTCTTCATGCACCCTTTCACCAGTAAATACACAATGCGCTTATATAAATGTTTCTTATTAAACACGACCTCAAAAAAAAAAAAAAAATATAATATTAATAAAAAAGAGCAATAAAACATCTATGATAACACACATCAAACACTACTATTTACATACACTATGATACGCAATTACACATCAGCACCACACAGACTAGCTTGCCCATATACCACTAACATTTATTTCTTCCCAAACCTTACCTTACTCTTTGAACTTTTTTCTGTGAAACGTGTGTATTATACTTATGGAGTTTATGTACTGTTGGATGTACTAATAGAATGAATCTTTCATCCACTTTTTCTTCGATCCCCTCCCCAGCCCGGAACCGGTTTCCACACACTCGCCACTTAATATACATCCGCTAATAAACCAACCTAATCAATTCATCTCATTCTCCACATGACCATAATAAAACTAATAACTCTAAATCTATAATTTTCATTTATTCTCTTAGTTTACCATTTCTTCACACCACGCAACTCTTTAACACGTTCATATATTACTCACATTTTAATATCAATTTATTCTCACAACCTTAGCCTGACTCTAAAGATTGTCATCTGAAAACACATTGTGAGGAAACTTTAGATCTATACTTTATTCCAGACCATAGTATCATCAATTCTTCTCACAACTAACACAGGTAACAACATACCGTCATATGTAAAGACCCTAAGCACTCAATAATGACGATAGTTCCTAATATCTCAAACTTCACTCAAACCAGTTTTATTGCGACCCAGCACATTACCGCGTGGCGAGTCGTCTCAATCAATATACTCTATAATATCTTTATAAAACTCAAAAACCTATTTCATATCCAGACTACACAGAATCATAAAACATATTACATTTACAACTACTGAGTAGGACTGTCCTCACTTCACAACCATACCATAACTTTATACTTATCTACGTTTCACTTTTATCAAATCAATCTCACTTTATATATACACACACTGTTCAAATAATATTACTCTCTATCAATATACCTCTCATATAATCTCTCTTCAGTATTCGAGCACACACATCAAAATATAAATATTCATTATATTTTACTCGCATATAATGGTTAGGAACACCCCTCTACACTCATTAACTCCATTCTCTCAATCATTCTATATCACACACTAAATTTACTCCACTCATCACTACTATAACAATTTCTCAATATTATCATACTCCATTCACAATAATACAAATTTATAAGAATAAAACCTAAATAGTTAATAACTATTATAACACAACCCTGCCTCACTTATATACCTGACTATTAATTACTAAACATCAATCACTTTTGAGTACACTCCTATTAATATTAATTTATACTACGTATATGTTATTAACACTACATTCATTAGCCTTCTATATACTTATCGGTCAATACATGTGCTTTTTTGGATTTTCTCAGTAACAAGAAGCACGTTATTTTTCTCATTTTTCTTGTAATCATATCTATAATACCGTTATATCTATTTTTGACACATCCTATTTATACTAAACGATACATACTCTTTTACCATTTTATGATATGTCCACATTTGTTAAAGAGTTAATGGTATAACTATACTCCTGTTATGCTATAATAATTCCAAATAATGAGTTTTATATACGCTATAATAAATGATATATTACACATTCTTTGCTGTTCTCTCTATTACCTACGACGAGAGTCATTTTTGATCCGCTATCTGCTAAAATTATTGACTATTATATAATATCATCGAGTGGAATTCTACATAGATATCTATCACATTCACTTATACATCCCACTACTTCTAAAGGCTAAAACTCACTAAATATGTTTTTCCTGTTCATCTCGTAATATATACTAACAATAATTACAAGCAATGAAATAAAAGGTAAGATCATATAGATTCACAATTTTTTATTAAAAATTATAGTTTTTGCGCTAAAATATCACGTCTAGCCAACACCTATATATGACAACCTCTTAGGCACACCGAGAAGTAGATATCTGAAATATAACGACTTAAGCTAACCCTATTGAAAAAATGTGTAAAAAATACTGATAACTTACTGATACAATGAAATATATACAACCCTTTGACCAGAAAGCAATATTTATACATAATTCTTAACGCTTATAGTATTTCATACAAGTTATTTTACATCATTTTTCAAAAGTTAATTTAATTTTGCATGATTACTTCCCACGATGAATTTTAACTTATACTTGTGTTACTAGAGACTTACATATATATTTTCGTATTTAAATACCTCCACCCTTATATACCACATATAAAGAGTAAAATATCTAATAACTCAAAGTATTGTGACTGAAACGTAATATTCATAGACTGCGAAGCATTATGCTCTATACTATCATTAAGGTATTTGTCCTAAGGGTCTGTCCCATTTATGTGTTAGCAAGTATAGATATATGTATAATAATTGCGTGACTATAAACTGAGCGGGGCCCTTAATAGGACTCGATTATCTGCGTGAGAGAAAGTCAGCGACTACTAACTTATCACACTCATGTACCCCTAATTTCAATTGGTATTTTCAAACTAGAAAATTTAATTGTACAACAAATCATTATCAAAACAATCTTAAATTTTTGGGCGTTTTAATACATGAGGTACTAGTGAAAATTCAAGCTCATTATATGTAAGGAACTAAAGTAAAAAAAAATAAGTCTGAACCCATCATCCTCCCTTCCTCTTCATATCATTTGATTACCTCCGTTGCTTTTGGATTCATGTTTTTTGGTCTACACTTAGTAAAATTTTCATCTATACCTTCGCCAAGTACTTCCTACGTTGACTCTATTGCTGGATGCGTGTCTCCACCACCTCTTCTAGTGCCTATCATTGTGACTACGCTAAACATTATACATCTCGTCCTCTTTCTCTCACTCTGTTTACTATTCAAATATAACCAGCTATTTCATCCTCTTCTTTAATGTATATTACTCTGTAGATATAAACTCTCTTCAATTCTGCATTTCTTTATTTCAATTAAAAAACTCAAAAATGAAAGATATTATGACCCCCACACTAACCCCTCAACAATATGTAGTAGGCAACACAAAATTTTATCTTAAATAAATATATATATCAGTCATTAAAACAATTTAAAATACTGATTCTAACCAAAATGCTTTCTTATATTTTTTAACATCGATATATTTAGTTTTTATAATAATTATTTTTATTAAATAAGATTGAAATATCTGTTCTTGTTTTTATATATTTATATATTTATTTATAATAAATAATTTATAATATATATTAACCACAATAGTATTTCCTTGCAAAATTTATCTACACCTTACATACTATAATTTTGCTATATCATTCACCATAGTATTTCCATGCAAAATTTAAATATTATAAATTGTATATTATTATTATATTATTAATATTAATATAAATACCACTTTATTATTTCTTCTTTATTTCATTGTTTAGATGACTACTTAAATATAATACATTAATACCCCAAGAAAACTTTCCTAAGCGAAAAATTCAATTAAGTATTTAAGTTTAAATGAGTTTTCGGCATTTTTTGGATTCGCGAAAGAGATTCTAATGTGAACATAATTCCTAGTTTGTAATGGTATGAATAAATGCTTCTGGTTCATAATATTCATGTTCAGAACTTTGAATTAAAATTTATGTATTATCTTACCTGAAATATTTTCTTCGTTTTAGCCTCTTTGAGTAATTTTAAGAATTTATTCCTTACTAAGCAATTAGTTTGCTCCTTAATAAGTAATTATTTTACTCCTTAATAGGCAATTCTTTTACTCCTTAATAGGCCAATTTTCAAAATTTTTGACTTGTGAAACATTTTGAATATTGTCATTATTATTATTAATGATTTTTTTTAAATGTGTTACTCAGTAATAATATGTTAAATACAAAAAACTAATTTCTTCTTATTTAGCATCTTTATGTTTCATTTTTGAGATTTGTAAACAATTATATTGCTTACCTTATACCAAAAATTGCATCAGATCTATCTCTATTTGTTCCCTGTAGCTGTTTACTTGAGTTTTTCCAAAGGAACACTATGCCCCTCATGAGTGACTTTCAGATCTGGAACATCATATTATTACACTGTTAGCATTTCTTACTTTTTATATTATCTTTCCCTATCTTTAGCACAATACCTTTATTCTCAATAAAAAAAATTTCTATCTTTTATTGCATGTTATATTTCACATAATATATACTGTCTAACATATTATACTATAATTATGCCTATTATAGTTTAATGAAGATCGATTATTACGATTTAATAATATATTCAGTACCAGTGGCTTTAAAACACAGGAGGCGTGGTGTTCACGCCGAGCTATAGGGTGTCAACTCAAGGGAGTTAAATTACATTATTCTTCGATTTTACTCCTTGCGAAATCTAGTTATGTTTTTTTACATATCTTATTTAAATATATTTCTCTTAATTACCCTGTATTATATTTGTTACAACCTATATTTATTAATCTATACTTATATATATCATTATATTATATAATATATTTTTATATATATAATATTATATATTATTAATTTATTAATATTCTTATTATATTTATTTCTTATTGAATATCTTTATTACTATCTTTTATATTTATTTACATATAGATACGACCTTTATCTTTTTATATATTTAATTATCTATTATACAGATGAAGACCGAACTTTGTTTCTGTGCCCTGCAGCCCCGTTCTCATTCGTTGCCCACGAATAAAAAAAGATCCTGTGAGAGAACTATATACGACCAACTGTAATAGTAAATCATAAAATATATCTAATTTATAATTATTCATTTATATATTATTATATTATATAGTATGATTTAATATAATAATAAGTAAAATATTAATTATAATATAATATATATTAATAATTAAATATCATATTCATATATATAATTAATGACAGTGATCCCTGGAATTCCAGCTAGGAATTTTGAACATTATGACAATTTTAAATGGAATGTATATATATTTAATGTAATAGTTTTTTGAAAACAAGCCCCTAGGGGTTGTTTATGGTTTTTGCCCAAGAACATATTGCATGTTGGTTCTATTTTAATTCACGCTCGAGAGATGACTGGGGCAGTCATCCACCCGTTTTGTTTTTTTAACCATGCAATAAATAAAAGATACATTTGGTGTTCAACTTATTCAACTTATTCAAATTATTACTTTTCTTATATTAGACAAATTACTTACATTTCCTTTTTTTAATTAACAAAAATGAAATTATTAGAAAATATTAAAAAAACGCACGTTAAAAATGTATGTTACCATCAAAAAAAACACAATTAATCTAATCAGCCTTAAAGCGAAACGATCTCTCCTTAAGCAATTGTGGCTTTGGCCCTCAAATTGGGAAACAAATTTCCAGGCATATGCACAACGGCGTGTTCCCTTTAATTTAGAGGTGTGATTCTACATTTATAATTTTGGTATAGAAATTTATTTTTTCAATTTACTTAACCTATTGATTTTGGTGGGAGTTAGTGGCAACGTATAATTTTTAAAAAATTCTGGGTAATTAATTAAATTTAAGTCTCAATTTGCGACCTTAGTAAAATAGCGGTCGATTTTAAGAACAGCAAAAAAATAAATAATATAATATTACATTAATTAGTGAATGTTATCTATATGGATGATGGTGGGTTATCTTAAATTTGATGTTTGCCAAATGATCGCTTTCTGACGGATTTCTTAATATTTCAATTGGCTGCCATTTCTTTTGATTTTAAAATAATTGGTTATTCTAGTAATTTCTAAGTATTAAATTTTAAAGTGGGAATTAGTTGCCAAAAATTAAAGAAATAAAATTTCTTTAATGTCACGTTATACTTAATTTAAAGGTCATTTATTGGTGTAACAAAAATTTTTTAAAGCATAAGAACAAAGATCATTAGTATATTTGAATATGTGTTTAATATAGAAAAATAAGAATCTAGAAGATTTATAGCATTTAGAAAGAAGAAGGACAAATATCTCGATAGTTAGAAAAGCATTTTTGAATTGTGAGCAGCTATGTTTAATTTTGGAGAACAAGAAAAAAAAATCACGATAAGCCTTCGTTGAAAAAAAAACATTTAATTTGGCTTTACTACTTGATTTCAAAAGTATCAATTTAAAATGTTATACAACTAATGAATGGAAAGCATAACTATTAAAAAAATATTTCTGCTTTTACGTTAATAAATATGACTAATTTGTTAGAATTTGGATATTATTGCATTGATCTGCTAAAAATGAACATTCTTGACACTAATATCAAGTATTTTACTTTCATTAAATTTTTTAATACTTTAAAAAGGAAATGAATTGAAAAATTATAATTATTTTCCAATAAATTTTTTTAGTATATTTAGAAACCAATGTTATTATTAAAGTATTTTTATTTTATATGTTCGGGAGAAATATTCGTGGTTTTATTTTAACATTATTAAATTTTATTTCTGCGTTCTTTCTTCTTTGTTAATTGGGCTGCAAAAGCTTGTTTAATTAATAATTTATTTTCAAATTATTTTTAAAAGGATTTTATGGAGGAAAACACAACATTGCCGGTAATAAGTTTTTTTTGTTTGTGTGGATGATCTTACGGAATGCAAAAAGAGTCTTGCAGTGAGAATGCTCTTTATGTCTTCAAGGGCATAGTTTAGGGCGGTAATATATGATAAGAGATGTCTTTTGAAGAAAGTTATAGAAATTTGATAATAGAGCGTAATTAATTTAAGTAAATATAATAAGAGTAATATAAAAAAAATCAGCATATTTGACCTATCAGACATTAAATGAAGATGAAAAATTCTACGTATAGAGCAATATCTAAAGGTTTAGATCTTTGTTTTTCTTATTTCGGCAAGAAGAAAACGAATAAAATTTCAGATCAAATTTAATCAATTATACTTAAAAACATGATCGACAAAATTTATATTTTTGTTGTTACTAATCTTATAGATAAATAAGTCTGGATATGCAAAATGAAGGAGGCAATTTGTGATGGAGTCTAATTTGTCCTTATTAAATGAACACCATCGTTGTGAAGTGATTGCTATATTATAATATGTGGGAAGTTAACGAATGAAAACTTTACACGTTCACAGCCGATATCTGATTAGGTCGAGCGGAAAAAAATCAGTGAGATAATCAGAAAAAGACGGAAGTTGCTATGCAAGTGGTGTGAGGAGAGATTAAACATAAAATTGCGTAGTCATGTCTCGTCTGGTTGAATGTCTGCTCAGCTAAAGAAGAAACCCTCAGATATTTCGATGATGTTTTCAAAATTGAACTATGCTCCTCTGAAATGATACTAGACGTTAAAACAAAACCGTTAGATATGCTAAATATATACTAAATCTTCGGCTGAGTAAAGAGATAATATGATTAATACGTAAAAAGGTGAATACAGGTTTTGGAAGGAGGGCATGGATTGGGGAACGAGTAGAGAGGCTAATTAGGTGCTCGCAAAAGTTGGCCGGGAGAGTATAAGTTGCGAGAGTGTTTATAGAATTATAATTAAGGGGGAACCCCTGGAACCGGCTCAGTCTTGAAAGTTTAACTCGAATAGGAAGCAAGATTTCATTCTTTTAATTAATGTTTCTCCTCTCTGGATGTCTTTTTTTCTGGTTAATATGTGTGTCTGATTGATTGTCACGAACTCATCAAAATAAGCGAACAAATAAGATGAGCAGCGGGAGTATAAAAAAGATTGGCAATCCGGTGGGAAAGACATCATCTTCTTGAAGGAGGAGATTAACGTTTATTAAAAAAATTGGGCAGTAATTGAAGTACGAGACAACGAGGTTGACGGTAAGTGTAGTTTGAAGATTTGTGCGTCGAGTTAGAGAAGAGAGAGATAAATTTAGTGTGGAGATGCAGGAAGTAAATAAGCAATGCGAATGTATGGGTAATGTGTTTACACGTATAATGTGGAAATAGTAATTAGAAAAGATACAGAGTAAGTAGATGTATAGTTTGATACCACAATCTGCGACAGGTAATTACTAAGATTTAGAAAATTATCTAGTGGTGAATATTTGTTTCGAACCACACGAGTAAGAGGTGAGAACGAGTTGAGGCTGTGCAAGATTAATTTACAGTGAGAATATTGATTTGAATCATTTTTGATAGTTTGTTCGTTTAAAAACTGAGGTGTGAAAAGTCGAGATAGGTGTTAGTATATGTGTAGCGTTAAGATAGTCAAGTAATATTGTACAACTTAACTTGTGATTTATTTACAAGAACCTAGGATAATGTTGAATGAAAAGAGGAAAAACAGTGTGTGATAGAAATATATAAGCAGTGGGATTATGAACAAGTTTTTATTGCATAGATATGTTGGTATGGTAGAATGATTATTTGTCATGGTAATATTGGTCTCAATAAAGGTGCGCTCAACGGGAGATGCTACTGATATATATCTGTACTAATTGGATGAATACGAACAATTAATAATCGAAAAGATTATTTTATTAAATGCATTATATTATTATCAATTATTTTTACTATCAAGGTAATTTGAAGGTCAATCCTATAGAATATAAATTGTTAATATTACTATATACATTTTCGTCCAGTGAAGTTTGGTAGGGTTTTATATGGAACAACGCTCTACTGGCATGGTATTTAGTGAATTCTTATAGTAGTAAGTATGTAATAGGGTAAGCTCTGAAATGGATCAAAAGAATGTTATTAAAATCTAGATAGGCTGTGTTATTAAAAAAATTTATTAACAATGGTACCTTACAAAAAATGTGATTTCAAGTAGTTTTAGGTTTTAACTCAGCGATGTATAAGATAAGTTTTAATAAATTGAATACAACCCGAACCCTCGGAGTAAGACAGCCAATAAGATATTCAGTTGTTCGAGGTCTTCCCGGCCTCTAAGGTCGGCGAACGGGGGAGACTTCGTCAATCTCTGTCCTCCGGCTCGAGCCTCTAAAAATTGAAGTGCAAGGAAACATATTTCCACCATTTAGGCGGGCTCGGCCGATGAGGGACAGAAGGGGGGGACGAAGTCCCCCCCTCGTCCACTAGGAGGCGAGAGCACCGAAACTGACATCTAGCGGTTTATTTTAGGGTAGTTCTTTGTTTTAAAATCATAAATGAACTTTTTATATGTACTATTTAATTATTATAAATTTATATTAAAATCTATATATAATAATATATAATATAATAATATAATTATATTATATATTATATTATATATATATATATATTATATATATATATAAATATATATATAAATAATATATTTAAGAAAGGAGAGAGGGAGAGGAGAGGAGAGAGAGAGAGAGAGAACAGGAGAGTGAGAGAAGGGAGAGTAGAGAGAGGGGGTAGCGAGATGGATGAGTAGAGCGAGAGCGGTGAGACGCTGTAACCCCTAACGGCTTGGGAACAGCAGCACTGAGTTCGACCGACCCGCGAGCTGATGTCCACATACTCGAAAAAAAAATTTTTCTAACTAATATCATTTCATTACATAATTTGCTAATATATTTTATGGTTTGATGTGTAATACTACTCATTTACGAATTTTGTTCTTCTTATTTATTTTTTTTTTAATATCCGTTTTGCATGCTCCCAAACACATTTTATGTAATTTCAAATGAGATCGAAATGTCAATCCTCCTAGAAGGAATGTTCTTAAAAATTCTTTCTCTTTTTCTACACTCTCGGTCTCTGTTTTCATTCCCTCAAAAGTATCCGTCGACCAAGGCTTCAGCCTTTCCGCAAGTCGAATTCGGAAGTGGGCGAGGTATTTGTTTTTCGCTTGACCGGTGGTACTGTTTCCAAAACTCACTCCTAGTTTTCCTAAGGAGTCTTCAGAAGTGACCGAAGCTAGAGCGTATCACTTTGGTAGTACCGATAGGTAAGCCCCCTTTAGTTACCATATCCCTGTCCCTTACCTGTGATTGGATGAAAATTAACTTAGTTCTTTAAACTTATTTTTGAGCAGGTGTGTTTTATTATTTTTTAGACCCAAACTCATTTTAAAATCATATTCGTTTTAGCTGTTAAGCGGTGAGCAATTACTCTGATTTGTATTAAAATTGTTTTATTTTTACTAAGTGTATATCATATTTATAATAAATACTTACATTAAGGAATAATTATTAATTTCACTTGAATAGATAATAATTAATTCACTAGATTTATAGTAGATCGCGTAAGAAGCCCAACGCAAAGTGCGCCCCAAGCGCGCCCGGTGGAACCGACGCATGAGACCAGCCGGCGGCGTAATATTACTACGCGGTCGCGAAAATATTGAGCGAAGTATTTCAAAGTGGTAGGGCATACATCCTAGAGGATGATATTCATTGTACACCGTCCCATAAAGTATGTATAATATTAGGGCGTGTACTGGATCAAGGTATATTTACGAACCTTATAGCATGTGTTCAAGCGCTTTAGTTTATTTAAAATCTTGGTATATCTGTGTTTATTACAAATCAGGTGAGATATTGTCAATGGTTACCGAATGCATACAACAGTTGATATAGAAGAGGTTATGAACTTACATACTTCGATGTAAATTTGAAGTATAATAATATGATACCTGTACTGGAGGTCCTTACAGAGAAATTACGGTTTGTACATGGAGGGGAAGTTTATTTATGCATGTACACGCATTGTATATTTAACTAATATAGTAATTATGTAATAATATTTTAGAATAAACAACTTTTTCATAACTTATACATAGAGAAGATTAAAACCGTAAAGACATACCTTGAAAAGGGAGGGTATGGGACAACTTCTATACATTAACTCTACGTCCTATGTAGGTGTAGCTTTAAGGCATATAAAACTTGTTTACATTCCCTTAAAAGTAATGAGATCTTAAAGGCATACCACAAAGAGGAATATGGCTGGTGTCACTTTCGGACTATTTGTTCTATTTCCCTTAAGGAATTATAACTTTAGGTTATATAAAACAAACTGTTTTCTACAAAAACAAAATGTTCTTTCGAAAACTAAATGTTTTTCAAGAAACTTTACCAGTGAAATGGTATTTTCTATAAATAAAATTAAAAATGTTCAAGTAAGAAATAAAATGAACGACTCATAATATAGGAAACGGTATATTTGAAAATACAAAATGATGTAATGAAAGTTTACAACGACATATCATAAAGAAAATATTTTCGCGACCGCGTAGTAATATTACGCCGGCGGGTTCATGCGTCGGTTCCGCACCGGGTCGCGCTTGCGGGCGCTCTTGCGTTGGGCTTCACGTGATCTACTATAAATCTAGTGAATTAATTATTATCTATTCTAGTGAAATTAATAATTATTCCTCAATGTAAGTATTTATTATAAATATGATATACACTTAGTAAAAATAAAACACTTTTAATACAAATCAGAGAACTTGTGCACATCTTAACTATGATTTTAAAATGAGTTTGGGTCTAAAAGATAATAAAACACACCTGCTAAAATATAAGTTTAAAGAACTAAGTTAATTTTCATCCAATCACAGGTAAGGCTCAGGATATGAAAAAACATGTTTTTACATACCTTAAAACCAAAAAGCGATAAAATAATTCTCGACCAATCACATGCGCGGTCATATAGAGATAAGGATTACTCCGTCCACTCACAGGAAAGGAAAGCATTTCCTTCTTACCTGCTTAAAGGATCTTACCGATCCAGCATGTTTCAGTTTGAAATATATTTATAAAATAATAATAACATTGATTCTCGATTCTTGTCTATACTGGAATTACCTTTTGACCTGGTATTAGGCTTAAATCAGCCCGTGGTACAAAAAGGATTATCCTAAATTTATCCTAAATTCTATAGCTTGGTGTAGAGGGCTGCTAGGGTCTTGCCTTACTGATTTACTGATTTATTGCTTTAGGGTTCGTAAAATATATGTTTTTAATAAAATTTCATAAAATTTTAGTAAAAATTATTTTAAAACTTGATAGTTATAAAATTTATAAACAAAAAGTATTAACAGTTAATAATAATAATAATAAATTCTTTGTTCAAAGATAATGGTTTAGTATAGAAGTTTTAAGAAATCTTGAAATAATTTTAGTTATAATTGAATGAGTAATATAAATGTACGTGTTTAATTAAAACATAAAATGTTTTAATAAATTATATGTTATGTTCATACAAAAGAACTTATTTGATATGTTTAAACAGTGTATATTTTAATGAACATGGTGTGTGTGTGTGTATGTGTGTGTGTGTGTGTGTGTGTGCGTGTGTGTGTGTGTTTTTCGTGTTGGAATGTCAATGTACATAGATGATAATAAAAGCCCTGAAGTAAAATGACTAGAGGTATAATAATAATAATAATAATAATAATAATAATAATAATAATAATAATAATAATAATAATAATAATAATAATAATAATAATAATAATAATAATAATAATAATAATAATAATAATAATAATAATAATAATAATAATAATAATAATAATAATAATAATAATAATAATAATAATTATAATAATAATAATAATAATAATAATAATAATAATAATAATAATAATAATAATAATAATAATAATAATAATAATAATAATAATAATAATAATAATAATAATAAAAAATAATAATAATAATAATAATAATAATAATAATAATAATAATAATAATAATAATAAAATAATAATAATAATAATAATAATAATAATAATAATAATAATAATAATAATAATAATAATAATAATAATAATAATAATAATAATAATAATAATAATAATAATAATAATAATAATAATAATAATAATAATAATAATAATAATAATAATAATAATAATAATAATAACAACAAATCCGCGTTAGTTAAAAAACTTTCAAATAATTTTAGTTAACAGTGGGTGAATAATATAAATGTAAATGATTAATTAAAAAACATAAAATGTTTTTAATAAATAATCTCATTATATATTAAAATATGATGTAAAGCAGTAAAACAGTAAAGCATTAAAGCAGTAAAGCAGTAAAACAAAGGCCTACTAATCCTTTTGTTGCTAGGCAAATGCGCTATTGATTTACTGTTTTACTGCTTTAAGGTCAGTAAAGTATATGTTTTTAATAAAATTTCGTACAACTTTAGTAAATAAAATGTTTATATAACATTCACTCTGGGTTTTTCTTTTTACATTACAATTTATAAAAATTTATAAATAATAATAATAATAAAAATAATAATATAAATAAATAATAATAAATAAATGAAGTTTAAGTGCATGTGTGTGTGTTTGTGTTAAATAATAATAGGCATGAAGTAAATGACTGAAAGTATATAATAATAAAAATAATATTAATAAAAATAATAATAATAAAAATAATATTAATCATAATAATAATAAAAATAATAAAAATAATAATAATAAAAATAATAATAATAATAATAATAATAAAAATAATAATAATAATAATAATAATAATAATAATAATAATAATAATAATAATAATAATAATAATAATAATAATAATAATAATAATAATAATAAAATAATAATAATAATAATAATAATAATAATAATAATAATAATAATAATAATAATAATAATAATAATAATAATAGTAATATTAATAATAAATAGTAATAATAATAATAATAATAATAATAATAATAATAACTAATAATAATAATAATAATAATAATAATAATAATAATAATAATAATAATAATAATAATAATAATAATAATAATAAAAATAATAATAATAATAATAATAATAATAATAATAATAATAATAATAATAATAATAATAATAATAATAATAATAATAATAATATTAATAATAATAATAATAATAATAATAATAATAATAATAATAATAATAATAATAATAATAATAATAATAATAATAATAATAATAAAAGGCAATAATAATAATAATAATAATAATAATAATAATAATAATAATAATAATAATAATAATAATAATAATAATAATAATAATAATAATAATAATAATAAATAATAATAAAAATAATAATAATAATAATAATAATAATAAAAATAATAATGATAAAAATAATAATATTAAAATATGATGTAAAGCAGTAAAACAGTAAAGCAGTAAAGCAGTAAAGCAGTAAAACTAATCCCCTCTAATCCCTACTCTAATCCTTACTAATCCCTTTGTTGCTAAGCAACAGCGCTATTGATTTACTGTTTTACTGTCTTAAGGTCTGTAAAGTATATGTTTTTAAAAATTTCCTACAATTGTAGTAAAATAAAATTTTTATATAACATACACTCTGTGTTTTTCTTCTGACATTACAATTTATAAATAAAAAAGTATTAAAACAAAAATAAAACAAATATAAAAGAAAACATAATGTTAATAAATATATGATGGAAAGCAGTAAAGCAGTAAAGCAGTAAATAAGTAAAACAAAGCCTTACTATTCCCCTTGTTGCTAGGCAATTGAGCTATTGATTTACTGATTTACTGTTTTAAGGTCTGTAAAGTATATGTTTTTAATAAAAAAATGTTTAAGTATGAAGTAAAATGAATGACTCAAAATATATTTGAAAAGAAATTCTTTGAATAGTTTACATTGATATCATATTTATCGTTCGCGCGGAAATATTGCGCCTGCGGGCGCGCGCGGCGGTTACGCGGAAATATTGCGCCTGTGGGTGTAAGCAGCGGCTACGCGGTAATATTGCGCCTGCTGGCGCACGCAGCGGGCGGGAACGCGTCGGGTGGAACGCTGCTCGAAACGGGACGGGAAACGGTACGGGAAACGGAAAGGGTGGAATGAGGAGTCATCCTAGCAACTTATAATACACACCAATCGAGTCCTCATACCTTGTAACATAGTGGTAGGCACCAATTTTTAGGGCTGTTTTATGATGTAGGGTAGGGTAGGCTAGAAAAGGCTAGAAAAGGGAGCATCCTAGCAACTTATAATATACACCAATCGATTCCTCATACCTTATAACATTGGGGTAGACACCAATATGAGGGCTATTCTATGATCAGGGTAGGCTAGAAAAGGCTAACTCATAGTAGGAAGCATCCTACCAACTTATAATATACACCATTCGATTCCTCATACTTTATAACCTAGGGGTAGACACCAATATTAGGGCTATTCTAGGCTCAGGGGAGGCTAGAAAAGGCTTGAAAAAAGGGGCACAGTTGGCACTGTGTGGCACTCAGTTGACACAATGTGGCACTCACTTTACACTCACTTGGCACTCATTGGCACCTATTGGCACTCATCTGGCACTCATCTGGTACTCCTGTGGATCTCATAGGACACTCCCTGACACTCCTTACGGTGATTGGGAACCATCAAAATGTATTGAACCATCAAAGTTGAACCGTCAAAGTCGAGTTATCAAAGCTGAACCATCAATAAATCTTAGTCATCAAAGTTGAGCCATCAATAAAGGTGCCATCAAAGCTGAGCCATCATCAAAGTTGACCATCAAAGCTTAGCCATCAAAGCTGAGGCATCAAAGCTGAGGCATCAAAATATCGAAGGAAATAATCTGATCAATAATCGATGACAAGAGTGTGTAAATGTGTGTGTGTGTGTGTGTGTATGTGTGTTTGTGTGTGAGTGTAAGTGTAAGTGTCTATGGGTGAGTGTAAGTGTCTATGGGTGGGTGTAAGTGTCTATGGGTGGGTGTATATGTGTCATAGTGTGTGTAGGTGTAGGTGTAGGTGTGAGCTAGGGTGGGTGTGTGTCTAGGGTGGGTGTATTTATCTATGGCGGGGTTGGTGAGGGTGGGTGTGTGTATATAGGGAGGGTGTATGTGTCTAGGTATGTGTGTATGTGTCTATGTGTGTGTTTGTGTGTTTGTAGGTGTAGGTGTGAGTGTAAGTGTCTATAGGTGTGTATATGTGTGTATAAGTAGCCTAGCGGGTGTGCGTGTGTGTATAAGTAGCCTAGCGGGTGTGCGTGTGTGTGTATACGTAGCCTAGCGGGTGTGCGTGTGTGTAGGTGTATGTGTGAATGTGGATTTAAATAAAATGAACTCAAGCTAGGACAGGTACATACAGGAGCTCAAGTTTGGACAGATACCTACATGACCTCAAGTTAGGACAGTTACCTACAACAAGTACAGCGACAGGTAACTGCTCGAGCTCGATTTAATCTCATTTATTCCCTCAATGACCTTTAAGGATGGGTAAATATTCGATACAAATACCGTATCGATTTCCGAAATATCAATGCCAAAACTCGAATTGGGGTTCAAAACCCCCAAAGGGGGTGCAAAGACCCCCAAAGGGGGGCAAAAACAAGGGTGGACACGTACGACGGTTGCAGGGCAACCGTCTGGCGAACCCCTTCTTCGAAGGGGTGCCAAAATACACTCAGGAAACAACGTTCCGTCGATATTTGAAGGCCATTTTTTGGCATGCAATATGCCCTCCTTACTACTAGCTAGTACTAGGTTATGTTTTTTTTCCTCGATTTCCTTTTAACTTAGATTTTTAGCGTTTCTTCAACTTGGGTTTTAGTGTAACATTTACCTATTTGGATAGCCATTATTATAATTTATACAGATTTAGCTTCCACTTTTTTAGTTGATCAATAATATTTTTTTTCTTTTTTTTGCGCAATTTCGTGAGTGTGTGTGAGTGTGCGAGTGTTTTTAAACTTTCTGGATTATTCATATTTTATATATTTACTGTAAATAGGGTTTTAGAGTTTAAAAATTTCAGGTTTTAAATTTAGGTCTCAGCGTACGAATAATTTTGCCACATTTCTCCTTTACTTTTTGTTTGTTTGTGTCTGTCTTTTTTCCTTTTTTTTTTTGTTATGATTGTGTGTGCGTGTATGATAGTAGATTTGCACAGGCGCGGACTTTCTATTGACTTTACCAACATCAGTGGCTTGCACTCTAACTCTGCATCCGAGGAGTACCACCTTCCTAATTCTAACCCTAATTTTTTGCTCTTGTCTGAGACCCAGATGCCTAAGAATTCATCCTTTAACTCGTTTAATATATCCAACTATAACTTATTTTATAATTTCCGTCTGAAGGGTGGAGTATGTGCCTATGTAAACATAAACACTCCTATAACACGTCACGAGAATCTCGAATCTCCTAACTTTGATGTTCTGTGGCTTAAAATCTTTCTTCCTTCTACTACAATATTCTTGTGCTTCTGCTAATGTTCTCCTAACAGAACAGATTTTCACGTCTTTTTTGAATATCTTACGAGACTGTTACATCTTCTCATCCAAATACTACTGAGGTCCTCTATTTAGGGGATTTCAATCTGAAACGATCTGAAGCAAATAATTAAAGAACCTACACACATTCCGGATCGTCCCAACCAATTATTGAACGCACTTGACCTATGTTTCACCACTAGTCCTTCTCTCTATAAATACACCCCCTTCGATCCTATCGGTAAATCTGACCACATCCTTATATCTCTTATTTTTAATACTATCTCTCTAACAGCTGCCCTATGCGTTTTTTTCTGGCACTTTGATCGGGCCGATTGGGGGGCATTGCGTTGCTTCTAAACTAACTATAATTGGAGTGACTGCTTTGACTCTGAAGATGCTTCAGCTTCTGCCGATAAAGTTGGATCTTTAATCGTTGATGGTATGAGCAGGTTCATTCCATCTTCGACTAAATCTTTTTCTGCTCAAAATCCATGTTTCGATCGTGCTTGTTCTCTGGCCATTCAGGCTAGAGACAGTGCGTATCGGGTGTGGAAAAATTCTCGTTCTCCAATCACTCTTGCTAATTTTCCTTCAGCTAGAAATCGTTGCAGGGGTACTCTTCGACGGGCAAAGCGGACTTTCAATAAACGAAAGTGAGCTTACCTCCTTGGTTCTCCCACTGACAAATCTTTCTGGCCTCGTGCCGAAAACATCTATAACAACTTCTGTAAACCATCCTTTCCTCCTCTCATTTGCTCTGATGGTTTCGTATCTAATACTTCCAACTGAAAAGGCCAATCTCTTTGGCCTCCTATTTTCCTCTAACTCAACCCTGGATGATTCTGTCATTCCTCTTCCTCCTCCTTCTCCTCTCATGTGTCCTATGCCTTCACCTGTGATTACATTTGATCGGGTGCATGGGCTCCTGAAATCTGTGAACGTTAGGAAGTCGAGTGGCCCGGATGGCATTCCTCCCAGGTTTGAGGGAGTGTGCTTCCGTGCTGACCCCGCCCCTCGTTCAACTATATTCTCTATGTCTCAACACTAGCACTTTCCCTCAGTGTTGGAAGCACGCATATGTCAACCTATTCCGAAAAAGGAGCCGCTCTGATCCTTCCTAACATGTCGCCCTATAGATACCAACTTGTATTCTATCTCTG
>JABUQX010073258.1:12500-17500 GCA_015478945.1 Trachelipus rathkii
TATATAATATATATATATAATATATAATATTTTATATAATATATTATATAGATATATATTAATATATATTTAATATATATATATATACTATATATATATATATATAATAATTATTTATATATATATATATAAAATATATAATATATATATATATATATATTATATATAATATATATATATATATATATAATATATATATATATACTATATATATATATATATATCATTACTAGTCTATATATTGATCACAGTATATCTACCTTGCCTGAGCCCTTATGTCGCAATTTGTAGAATCGCAAATCTATTTATTTAATTTTGGGAAAACTATTTAGCTTTAGCTTTGATTTCGCTATTATTTATTTAAGTTTAGAATATTTCTCAATTCGCTCAATTTTATTATTTATAAAGAATATTTTATTTTGGACAAATACGAAATATACAATTTATTAGCTTGTAAAGATGATAGGATATAATTAATTTTTAGGACTATCAAGTTACAGGCATTTGATATTATTAATTTTCGTATAAATATTCTATATATAAGAACTGCCAAAATAATATAAAAAGGCAGAGTTATTATTATAAGGGCTTTTTGCGTTTCGTACTATCGATCTTTAAACTTGTGATTGGGATTTTCTTTTAATATTACTTATGAGTAAAACTCCTGCTTTATCTTGATTGTTTGCTATCCTGCACAGTGACCTGATTATTAGAAAATATTCTCATTGGAACTTGAGCCTAGTTATTCAGCAAAGTTTTAAAGGATTTAATATAGTTCAAACCCCTAGACAACAGAAACTATTTATTGATACTGAACCCGCGTGTCCTCATCTATAAAATATCTCGACACGTTTTTGGGTGGCCTTGTCCGAGAAGGAATATAACAACATTATTTCTTCATTCACTCTTGCTGGATTCAGATACTCACATCTCTTTTATTCTTCACGGTTTCTCCACTTTGTCAACATTAATAATGGACTACCAATCCTGGTGCCAGATGGCTAAAGAATTAGGCCTAAAAGGCAAAGAGTCTCTTGAATTCATCAAAGAAAGAGAGAAAGCCTACAAAGAAGAGAAGGTTGCTGAGGCAGAAAGAGCCACTATTGAAGCTGAAAGACGCGAATAGGAATTGCTCAACTCAAAGAAGAAGAGGATGCTGAACAGAAAGATAGTAAAGGAATTTGCCCTATCAAGAAAGAAGACAGGAGATGGCTGTGAAGCAGAAAGGCTGAAAGGAATGCCAAACAAGAAGAGGAAGCTGAAAGGACATGCTCAACTCAAAACAGAAAGAGGACGATAGGAAGAGCTGAAGAAAGCGAACACGCAACAAGGAACTTTGAATTGGAAACAATACGACTGTCCAATCACGTTCGCAATCGTCTCCATTAAAGCAAATGTATCCCATCGACCAATTTAAAGGTACCGATATTGCCCGTTCGTTCGATCAAGCGGACGAAATGGACGCATACATCCAACGTTTTGAGAGCTATGCGACATCTTCAAATTGGGATCGCAGTTTATGGCCTCTTTATTTAAGTGCGTGTTTAACTGGACGTGCTTTGTCGGTTTATAGCAAGTTGCCTCCCAACTTAGCTAATGATTTTTCCAGCTTAAAGGAAGCCCTCCTTATTCAATCAATATGACCGAAGATGGTTATAGGGCTAAGTTCAAGGAAGCCAAGCCCAAAGCAGATGAGGGCCCATTACAATTACTGAATCGGATTAAATCGTATCTTTCAAGATGGTGTGAACTCTCAAGTTTCAGCCAAGACTTTCAAGGTTTAACCGATCTTATGGTAGTTGATCAATTTCTCACCTGTTGCCTAAAAGATTGTTGGAGCTCATTTAAAGAGAGCTTAGCGACTTCTAGTTTAAACGAACTCGCTTCTCGCGCTGATTAGATTTCTTCAAGCAAGGAGGTAGAACCTGTGTTCTAAAGGCAAGACTTTAAACATCTCTATGGCATTGGAAATAACGGGGATAAATAAGCCAAAATACTCAACGCCATCACACCAAAGTTTGCGAAATATGCCACAAAGTCGGTCACGATTCTAATGCATGTTATTCAACTCAAAACGGAAACAACAGATTCCCGCGTAGTCGGCACCATTTTGAGAATAAATATAGTCGTGATAACAAGACGTCGGAGAAAAGATGGCACGCACCTAGGAAAGAAATACACAACGCCGCTGTTACAATCGAAAAGGGTGTCAACAAAGAAGATTTTGCGGCGGCATGTCAAATTGTGGATGAAGATGGGTGTGTTAACGTGAGTGAAATGTTGAAGGACGGCATGTTGCATGTCGATGGCAAATCTATTCCCGTTATAACCATGTCATGTCAGGATAATACAAACGTCAGACATCCCCTCATGCCCGTGACGAATGGTTCTATAAATGGCATTGACGTATCAGTACTTCGTGATACAGGGTGTAGTGGCGTGATTGCAAAAAAGAAGTTTGTGAAAAACCATCAATTCACAGGCAAGATCAGAAAAATGCTTCTGATTGATAACACCCTTAGGACGGCCCCTGAAGCAAGAATTTGGATTCGCACTCCGTTTTATACGGGGTACGTCGAAGCTTTATGTCTGAACGATGCGTTATATGATTTAACATTGGGAAATATCCCAGGCGCGCTAGGTCCGGAAACAATAGGGTTCGGAAATGATGATAAAATTAAATTACCACAAGGAAACAATCCATTGTCAAGCTACTTGTGAAGCGGAAACGGCTCTTGAAATAAATATGATAAAATTTAATACGACGTGGACACATTCCATGTTGACAGTTACTTGTGAAGCAGAAAATGCTACTGAAAATAAAAATGATAAAATTGATACCGACGTGGACACAACCATTGTCGAAGTTGTTTATGAAACTGAAACTGCTACGAAAGACAGTAAGGCAGTAGAAAATTTGAATGAAAGTCTCCCATTCAACAATCAAGAGAATTTCTCAAACTCAGATAGTCTTGAAGCGAGTGTCGGAGAAGCTATACAGCCTGAGGTGGCGGCAGAGGCGCCTGAAAGTGTCAATAGAAGAGTTGATGCGGCATATCATCCATTTAGAATAAGGTTAGACAAAGACCAGAGTTTAGATGTCAGGAAGGATAAGTTGATCGAACTTCAAGAGGCTGATCCCACTTTGGGAAAAATCCGTGGTATGTTCGGATCAGGCGACGAGAGATTCGAAAAGAAAAATGGGATACTATACAAGGTAGTAAAAAGGAATGGTGTGGTTGACAAAAAGTTGATAGTACCACACGGACTAAGGGCAACTCTTTTAGAACTGGCCCACGAATCTCCGTTAGCAGGACACTTAGGCATAAAGAAAACATCCGACAGGCTTCAAATGTGTTTTTACTGGCCAAGGTTACATGATGACGTGTGTCGTCTGTGTAGGTCATGTGATCCGTGTCAGAAGACTTCCCCGAGATGTCGGAAGGCTGGGGCTCCTCTTACCCAGGTACCCATCATCGACGAGCCTTTCAAAAGAGTCGCGGTGGATATTGTAGGTCCCATTAATCCACCATCGCAGGAAGGATTTAAATATATTCTGACATTGGTAGATTATAGCACACGCTACCCCGAAGCTGTACCTATGAAGAATGTTACAACTCAGACGGTGGCGAGTGCTCTGGTTGATATTTATAGTCGTCTAGGTATACCTCAGGAGATGTTGTCGGACCTTGGAACTCAGTTCGTGTCCCAACTGATGAACGAGGTATCGAAATTACTTAAGATCAGACAAATTTTCACGTCGCCCTACCACCCTATGGCAAACGGCCTTGTGGAAAAATTCAACGGCGCATTAAAATCCATGCTTAGGAAACTGTGTCAGGAGCAACCAAAAAAATGGGCGAGTTTCATCAATCCCTTACTTTTTGCTTACAGGGAAGTTCCCCAGGCTAGCACCGGTTTTGCGCCATTCGAGTTGTTATACGGTCGAACCGTGCGTGGACCAATGCAGATTTTAAGAGATCTTTGGACCAAGGGTGAGACCAATGAGGTAGAGAATACCTACCACTATATATTCAGACTTCGCGAGAAGCTAGAGGAAACCCTTAGGATGGCCAAAAACAACTTAGAAAAGGCCCAGATAAAGTATAAGCATTTTTATGACAAAAAGGTTCGTCCAAGAAGTTTCGAGACTAATGACGAAGTGTTGATCCTCCTTCCTACGAATCATAATAAATTATTGATGACGTGGAAAGGACCTTATAAGATCGTCGAGGCTCTGGGCGGGTGTTGTTATAAGATCAAGTATGGGGATAAAGTTAAAATTTATCATGTAAACTTGCTTAAACGTTATCATAGACGGGACGTGGAGATCGAGGGAAATCTAGAAGACAACGCCACAACAGCCCTCGCTATTCTCGAGGAAGAAGATGAAAACGAGATACCACTCGATGTTCCTGGCGGTAAAATACAATCTTCAAAAGAAGAGGGCGTTGATGACATTCCTACTGTCATTGATTTAAAAGTTCATCAAAAAGAAGAGTTGAAAGCTTTATTTTAAAAATTTCGAATCGCTTTTCACAAATGCGCCGGGACGTTGTAATCATCATTATCACGAAATAAATCTTACATGTGAAGACCCAATTCGGTCAAAGCCCTATTCAATCCCTCACGCCATCAGGTCTCAGGTAGAAGAAGAGATTCACGATATGTTAAAAATGGGATAATTCAAGAGTCGGATTCGCCCTATGCATCGCCGATCGTGGTCGTAAAGAAAAAAGATGGTTCAAATCGCATATGTGCAGATTTCCGGAAATTAAATGCCATAACCGTGTTTGACCCAGAGCCCATGACAAACATTGAAGATATTTTTTCACGATTTGCCGGTGATCTTTATTTTTCGAAGCTGGACTTATCGAAGGGATATTGGCAGATCCCAGTTCGTGAAAAGGATGTTTTTAAGACGGCGTTTGTGATTCAAAGCGGACATTATGAATTCTTGAGAATGCCGTTCGGTTTAGTTAATGCCGGCACCACCTTGA
>JABUQX010073258.1:27500-30678 GCA_015478945.1 Trachelipus rathkii
TCTTCCTTCTCATCAAAACTTTTCAGAAGTTCAAGGACAAAGGAATTAGATATCAAAAGTTCATAATCCTCTTTGATTATATCAGCCGTCAAACCATCAATTCGCTTGATGTCAATGAATTTTTTAACACACATATTAATTCTTTCAGAGTTATTAGAAAGCATTATCTTCGGTGACAAACAACTTAATGTCTTTGTGATGGAATATGTAAGAGGACTTCTTTCTACTAACTTCTGGATAAGTATTTGCAAGAATAACATACAATCTTCTCTAAATTTTAAAATTTCTGGAGTTTGCAGCCTACGAGGTGCATTCCTAATTCCCTCTTTTGCTGTTTGATACAGGTCCATATTTTCTGCATTTATGAATTTTTTTTTATCTTTAAAGTTAATTTTCATTAAAACTTTGACGTCTGAACAATAAATGTCCGGTTTTAGAATTCTTTTCATTAAAGTTTTAACTAAGTGACAGAGATCATCATACAAGAAGGGTGTCAATGGGTCTTCACGCTGAAACTTCAATAGAAATCCTTCCAACTGACGAGCTACTGCTTGGAAAAAAACCCAACTTTGCATGTAATAATGGATCCTTTAAATATGATTTCACCTTTCCAAACACTTTTGAATTTTTCAATTCTCCAACTTCTTCCACGTACTTTCGAAGTCTTGGAAGCAATGGAATGGCTGTTGTTGTGGCATTTACATTTTCAACCCATCTTGTCAAACAAAATTTAGCAGGAAACTCTTCAGAGCCTGTTATTTTCATGAATGTTCCCTTTCTAGTTGGAAAATCGTTAAATAAATAATAAGAAGCCCTTAAATATTCTAATAAATCACAATTTGTAGCTTTATGACCAGTTTTGAGAGCTCCATGGACAATATGCAAAGAGCAACTTCCAAATTCAATCAATCTTGGAGCTTCGGGACAGGTATTTAATTCTGCTTTCAACAAAGACAACATTTTCAAGTTGACATTAGGTCCATCCATTGAAATACTTGTCACTTTAATGAGGTCAACAGCTGACCCAAGCCCCTGCTTGAGATTTTCCTAAAGATTCTCAGCTCGAGTGTCGGTAAGGAACTGAGAAGTAAGATAACGAGTGGTTATTAGACCAGTAGTTAAGTCTTCAAACCTAACATGTATATCCATTTGACTTCTTTGTGCAATTTTATTTAAAGCCTCATCATAGGATATTGATATATATATATATATATATATATATATATATATATATATATATTATATATTTATATATAAATAATAATGTATATATATATATATATATATATATATATATAATATATATATATATATACATATATGAGTACGCATATATATAAATGTGCATTATAAATTTTGTAAATTAATAATAATGCCTAATTAAAAACTCATATATAAAAATGAAATAAATGATTGCTAAAGCTTTGTTTAACACCAGAACAATATAAATTATCAGGGGAGTAACCAGAAAGTCAACTTATTTCTTTGATAAAATAATATGAAAGTTCCATTCAAAATTAATTTAGCCATATATGCAATATTAATGTTTAATTTTAAAAATTTGATTTGATTTTTTTTTTTGGAAAATGGATCTTTATATTAGGCTATATCTAAAATGTCAACATATTAGAACATTAGAACATTAGAAATATAGAGACAGTAAGAAGCCACAAGGGCCTATCGAGACAGTCCCAGTCAACTCACTAACAATCATGCTCATGCAAATCCACAAAGCACCCTAGGGCTTGTCAAATTATTGTAACTAAAAATCCACCAATTTGGCTTAGTCAAAAGAAGAAGAAAAAAAAATGATATAATGATACACAAACATCACATGCTTAAACAATTAAGTTATGGTCACACATGCAATCTAATATTAATAACTACTGTAATTAAAAGATGAAATTAAAATAAAATAAAAATAAAAGAACATAGAAAAATCAATTCATATTAAAGTAAATAATAATATAATAATAAATAATAATATAATCACTAATAATAATAATAATAATAATAATAATAATAATAATAATAATAATAATAATAATAATAATAATATATAATATATAATAATATAATAATAATAATATTGTTTAATTTCTTTATAATATCATAATCGCTAAAAAACATTTTATAGTTTTTATAAAAATTAACCTAATAATATTAAAATTCTGCTATATGCAACAATAAACGCTAATAATTTTTAATTTAGAAATTGCCACAATAAAGAAAATACTCGAATTCGTTGTTTTTCTTCAATCGAAAATTTTTCCCACTATAAACGTAGTCATTATCGTTATAATCTATCTGAGTGAGTGTGTGGAGGAGATACTATGAGTACTATCCATATAGAAATCTATATATTATATATATATTATATTATATATATATAAAAATATAATGAGAATAACCGTGTTGAGAAAAACAAAGAGATGTGTACACGAAAGAAATGAAATATATATATATATATATATATATATATATAATATATAATATAAAAAAAATATATAATAAAATAAAAAAATATATATATATATATAGTATATATTGTAATTTGTATAAATACAAAAACTAAAAATATTATATATATTGAAAAATGAAATTTATATATATATATATATATATATATATATATATATTATAATACTATAATATATATATATATATATAAATATAATATAATATATATATATAATATATATTATATATATATATATATATTGAATAAAAAAATTACATTGCAAGGTAAGGAAATGTGAATTTCAATGAATTTATTCAGTATAAAATTTTATGCCATTGTCAACTTGGCCAACGAAAGAGAACTTGATTTGTACCTTTTTTTTAACTTTTCATTTTACTCTCAAAGTAACATATTTTTATATACAACCTAAACACCTTTCCAAAGATTAATTTTGGTCAACCTATAGCCTGGAAAAACACTGGCTAATTTCTTTATTTTTCTCCATAAAATTGTTTTCTAACTTGCTGAATGTAATCTCACTATCCAAAAAGTTACAGCTTCCTTTCATTGCACAATACATTTGTTTTCTTTTCTTTCTTTAATTTTCAAAAATAAATTGGGAAAAAAAGCAGCGTCTTAAATCCCCCTCCCTCCAATGTCTTTTTTGAACGAAAAGTCGTAAAAGTCTCCAATTGTACGAGGGCTCTATTAAGAAGA
>JABUQX010073259.1:0-35502 GCA_015478945.1 Trachelipus rathkii
AGGGAATTGCTTTTTTGTAGAACGACCAGCGGGGGACCTTTGGGCGAGGTATACTGATGAAATACTCATATACGGATGTAGGAAGCCGAAATGAGGTGTATAAATAATACGCGGGCTGTATAATAATTGAATGGAGAGGATTCCGGAAGCTCAGAGTTATTTGTCATACATATGATTTGATAATGCTACTTATTAAACTATGTAAATTCAGTTGATCGTCCTCTTTAAAATAATTGTTAGACGCTCTAGTGAAAACTTACGTAAAGTAACACAGAAAAAAGACAGATGATTATCAAATTACCATACAAAAGAGGATATCTTTAAGACGAGGCGCTATAACTAACTATACTCATGCAAAATTGCAGCAACACGAATGGTGTTGACTGTTACTGATACCTTGGGTTGAAATTATAGAACGATTACATAGAAAGCTAAGTCGGAATGTGTCACGTTAAATTTCCAGCTTTTGACAGTCCTTCCATTAAGGTATAAACGATCAGGCAAGAAAAGGCGGGGTAACTAAGGGCTACGAAACCGAGTATAGACCAAGTAGAGAGAGATGCCACCTTGTCGGACACAGTAAAAAAGATGGCTCAATAGAAGATGGTAAACGCGTGGAATCGATGAGGCACCTCAGAGGAGAAGCTTTGTATTAGCATCTTGGCGCACTCCTCAGAGTAGTAGTGTAGAGATCTTCTATCGCGCATCGAGCATTAGTCGTTCGCCAACTTCTATTAATTTGCGATATTATTACATCCTATCATTAACGCTAGAGTTGAGAGGTTATCGCCTTGCAAATCGGACGGATAACAGCACTAATAACATATAAAAAAATGACTAAAGGATAGAACAGGATTCACCTATGCAGATTTGTTAAAAGAATTTACAAGGAATAATAGTTTAATAAACATTTGAAGTACTCGTAGACAGTAATTACTTAGAGGTTTTTTACGTAATCATTATCTTAGTTGAATGTCTAATAATCGAGCGGGTTATATATACTCAATAAATATATAATACCCTATTATACAGCACTCATTTTATAAAATTTTATATTTTGTAAAATGTATATTAATGTTATAAATATTTAATTAAATTTTCATTTTATCATTATATATTAGTTATATATATATTAGTTATCAAACGTTAAATCCGTAAACTAGGTAGGAATAATGAGATTCTCAAGGAGATACTCATATTACTAGCTGCCGATTCTTAAAAGAGTTTCTTACAGGTAATATTAGTAATTAAAGTGGATCTTTACTAACTAGTAATTGTTTAGGTTTGACTCTCTCATCGGTTTTAATGTACTTATAATACATCGGATTTATAACTTCGAGGGTTAAATAATACCGCGTATCTCTAGTAAGTATGGTATTAGTTTAGTATATTAATATATTAATAGTAGTATATTATCTCATATTTATCTTTGACATATATAATTAGTATATCATATATATAGTATAGTATAAAAATAAAATCATCAATAAACGGAATTATAATTTTTAATACGTATAATGAATAAAATTAATATAAAAGACTTATAGGTATAGTTTAGTATTTTAATATATAAATAGAATTAAAACTATTACTATAACATATTGACATCTAAATTAAAATATAAGTGAATAGGATAATATAACTTATATTAATTATAGATCAATAATATACCATTCATAGTGATATTGTGCGTCGAATGGGTGATAGAGTGCGATATGATTTCTAGAGGCTTAATATGAATATCATGATTTATTTCATTTCACTAGTGTATATCAACAAACTTAGTTTTACAATAAAGAAATCGTATTACTACGTGATGCTGAACACGTATGTTTATTATCAAATCCTTCTTTGTTGTGAGTGTGAGATATAAACTAGTACAATTAGATTATAGTTATGTTATAGAGAAACTATATGGATGAGTCATATCATCTATATAGGTTATTATTCAAGGTTTGTCTTAAGTATTCAGTTATATAATATTGATTCTAGGAGATATATATTATTGCATTTATATATATACCTAAGTATAGTTATCTATCCTATGGGACTACTTAATTATGTTACTCACTAATAGTTTATTATATAATTCTATAATAATTCGTAATTATATATATTATGACGAGAGTCATCACAAAGAATATTATATATAATTGTATTATTTGATATAGATACGGCTGAAATCGAAAACGAGTCATATATACGCAGAACCCCTTAAATATTATGAATAGTAAGTAGAATAGATATTAATGATTAGGTTCAGTAGTTAGGTATTAAACACCTTAAGTATTCATATCAGATGTGGAATTTATGTATTAGATTAGATATATCACTGTTGTTACTTAATAAGTATATATTATATTATACTAAATATTTATTATTTTTTTGTTAGTATTATATATATGGTACTTTTACCCTCCTTTTTGGCTAATATGCTCAGACAAAGTGGGAAACCATATATCGGAGGTATGTCCTGATGGCCCCTGTTAGCCTATCCTTATACACCTTGATCTAGATATAGTACTATATATATATATATAACATAGATAATCGTATTATTCTCATACGAATGTATATATTAGGCGCTTGGAGTTTATTATCATATGGGAAAACCTTCCGCGAGTTACGTGTATGCTATGTTTTAAGATTTGAGTTTAGACAATTGGTGAATATAGTATTTAAATACATTTGACTCACCCTCCTAATGGTATCTTTTTACTCGCAGAGTCTACAATTCTCGAAAGCAAGTTATTGATCTTATGTGATATGTGTGAGGAAAATTGTCTGAGAGGTGACCTTTATATGGCCTTTGTGTGTGGAGGGATCACTATTTTGACGCGCTGTATAGGTGCTTAAGATCTCTGTTAATAGAGTGGCCACTAGGACTTATTTTATAGTTTGGACCATTTCTGGTTACAGGGCCCACATTTGTTTTTCATAGTTTTTACTACTACTACTACTCCAACTCCTATATATCGCCTACTACTACGACTACTAATTAAAATAATAATAAAATGAAGAATACAGTTTTATTGGATTGAGTTGAAAATCGTCAAATGAGTATAAATTCCTTCAGGAGAGATTTACGAATTTTTGTGACACTCTAATAACAGATAGTCTAAATTAAATAATACTAATACAAACTAGCTCTCACGATAATATAAGTATATTTACTCCTCAAGTGTTATGATATATAGAGTCAAATAACTAATAATAATATCTTAATAACACTCGTTATATTGATTATCACACTATGAGATGTGGATTTCAGTTGAATGAGGGACGATGTGAGTATGTTTAGAATTATTTGTGTTTTAATAAATAATAATAATATAATAATATAATAGAGTTTAATAATTAATAACAGAGAGTTTCTTTTCAAGCTCATCTTTTTTATTTCAGGTATGGACGTTGATGGACAAAATTTGTCAAATAGAAAGAAATCGTCATTTCCAGAACTTTTATTGGTTCATCGAAAATGAAAGTCTTTCAAGTTCTTCTGAAGATGAATGCGATCTAATTGAGCTGCACAGGTAAAACCGAAGATTAATAAGACAATGAAAAGGAGTCCGTATCTAGATAGTCACTGTGGTGTATCTCTCCGAGATTTTATATTGTTTTTTAGATATATTCAGCGTTGCCTCAGCGTGGTTCACTTTCCAAACCCATTTTCATTTATATCTCATATAATTTTTGATCATCGAAAAAGAGATTGGATAGACATATTTTTTTCTGTTCGCGGATGAGGACTGTTTCTTTAAACCTCAGATTGATCCTAGTTTTGGTTCAACAGAAGAGATATGAGTCAGGTCAATGTTCTGGGTCGCAGATGTTCCCGTCAGCAAGAAAGAGTTCTTTGAAAGTAATATAAAGAAGTTAACTTTCGGACCCGTACGGATACTTGCTGTGTGAACGTCATTCTAGGAACATGCATAATTTCTCCTGCTTCACTAACATCCTAACTATTCGCTTGAGAAGAGAAAGTTTGTACATTTCCTGAATAATTGAGTAGTTTCAGTGTAAAGTATTTACCTCTTATAAAAGATTTATAAAAAGCTGAAACCGGCTGAAAAGCGCAAAATAGATCTTGATGCCGAACTTGAGGAGATGAAAATTTCATTTCAGGCGAGTTTGATGTTGAAAATGTGGAATCCTAGCTTAAATCTTATAAGGGGAATGGGTGAACTGCATTAAAACTAGATCATTCTTATTAACGTGTTAAGAAAATGACTTGTTGTATGAACAATAGAAATGCACATTACCTCTATTTGGAGAGACTCTTGTCTCTTGGAACATAAATTTTCAAAAACACGTAAAATAAAGTCATCTTGATAAATAATATATGTATTAGGTTGAATAAAAGCAGAAGTGGTGTCTGTGTATGCAGCTATGCCACATCTAAACTAAATTTATTCTTATCTCAGTTATTAGACATAAAGCTATCATTTCTTGTCGATCTTAGCCTAAAGTGGTATATTACATCATGCCTAAATGGAAGAAGGTCGTTGTAATTACCGTTTTTAACGGAAGTATGTAGAATTAAATTCACACACTCGCTACAAATTACTCTACCGTCTTTGAACATAAACCAAAATTATCGGCAATTTTTCATTTCAAGTAAAAATCAGAATAACAAATGGGGGTTTTGGAATTTGAGAACCCACACAGTTGAAGCCTACTAAAAAACCTACACACAAGACTTAAGGTGTGCAGACGTCCATCAAACTAGTCCTATTTTCCACCCCTCTAAAGTACTTCTATTCTTATAGGCGATAATAATAGTTCTCTCTTAAGAGAATCTCTCAAACTCTTGCGAGTTGTCACAGTATTATAGATAGTCATCTAGTCGGGCAAGATATTTCGCGTTGAACAGGCATTTTTGACAGATGCTCCAATAAATAAGCATGAAGAAACATATGGATAAAAATAATTTATGAACAGCAAGAGGTATGTTCTTATCGAGAGGGAATATTATAAGATTCCACGTAACATGAGGATACCATGAGAGCGTATTTTTATACAAGATGCAAAATGCAGAAATTATTTAACGTCAAACCGGAGTAAAATTCGCATCTAAAGGGACCACTAAATAGGTCTGACAGTCACGGAACAATTTTGCCACAAGAGTAGAAACCTGAGATGAGAAGAAGACGGAAATAGTCAAACTTAAGGATTTTAATACGCTAGGACGAGGCCTAATAAGCCAGCGCCTGGCTCGTCAAGTATCAGGTCTTGTGTTTATACCTCTCATATTAGTACATTATTACAAGACAATAAGCTATTCGGGAAATGAGTTAGGGTCAAATCATCTACTTGAGGATTTGCCATGAGATAAGTTAATTAGGGTTCGATTACACCATTTTTATTATGGTGGGGTTTTAATAGCTGATTCTTCTACAGAGACTGGAAAGGAGAGGCGCTGTAGACACAGCGATTCGCCACTGAGCCCAGAAATTGGGATCTTGCTCCATTAAACGAATCGAAATGCAAGAGCTTCATGATCTTTAAGTTTTCCTCCGCTCTTTAATCTTGGAAGACAGTCGAGCTCGCAGAATATTAGCAGACTTGGAGATTTCCTAAAAACGCAAGGCCCGATTCTAGTTCATACATAACCGTTGACTATTGTCTATAATTGGTCATGTTCGATGTCAGCTCAATTCCACACGGTGGTTATAAGGAGCGAACTAAAGAAATGAATGCACAGCCGATACGCCAGTCTTAACTTGGGAATTAATATATCAGTAACGTCAACCTGTGAACTCCAAAGTAGGTGTTATTATATAATGTTTAACTTCAATTAAAGTAATTAATATATATACCATATGACGGGTGGGATCAAGGTAATATATAAGAGGGATGTCAAAGGGACTAGGGTATGGTTATTGGATTAATATCACTATACTATAATATACCTCTGAGGATATATATTTAGAACTTAATTACTTAGATATTATTTTACTGAGTTATTTATAAAATTATCAAGTATAAAATTATTAATATATATACGTATATATATTATATATATAATTTTCGTTGTTATTCTAATTTGCTCACTTGTGAATGAATAAATGAAATTGAATCATATAATATTATAGTTTTATTTTCCTTTTTACATGATATTATATATATATAATAAACGTATATATAGAATATACCATATTAAAGGGAGTGATTATTATATATATATTTTATTTATAAATATAAGATATATATTATTTATATACTATTATATATTTAATTTATAATTATAGTTATGTAGTAGAAATGGTTTTTACTCATGGCCAGTAAGAACAACAATAGAGAGGCTTAAGTGTAAGGTGGTTGATAAGTTTAATTTACGATGTGAAGTTTTTGAGCGCTAAATGACTGTTTTTGTTAGTTCAGATCTGAGAAGAGTTATTTTGCCGCTCGAGGTTTCTCGGTATCATGTGGTATCGTGAGAACGAGGAGAATTGTATTGCATGTCGTAGAAGGTGAGGAGGTGGGGCCTTTCGACTCGCGGGAATCATATGAATAGAACTTATGTCGGCAGAACACATTGTCCATACCGGAAAAACGTAGCCCCGCGCTGTCTCAAATTGAGCTTTTTATGGCAAGCTTGGAATTTACTCACCGAATGGTTTAATACAGCTCGTACAGAACGGAAGCTGGTATTCATTACAATATTGGTTTTATACCAATTTGATGTGTAAATTCTAGCATATTTATGTTAAACAAAACACGCGTTTGAAAAGATAAAAAGTCTAGGTACTGTAGTAATTTAGACCTTTGAGAGAAATTAAGACGGTTGATAAGTACGACGTGGCCAAGAATGCTGTGGACTGACCACAGGCAGTGAGTTGTCTAGTCGTGGTAATTTCAAGAATTTAGTTAAAGCACGAACATGGGGTCATTACAATACATTCTCCAGTGAATAAAGCACGCTATACGTTAGAATAAGATGTTACAGCGTTTTACCTATTCAAGGAGAAATATAGGCAGTCCCAGAGTACTTATGAATTTACCCGCATGAACACTTTTAAGGATTTAATAAGGTTGACAAGTGTCTATCCAGACCTTCTCTATGCTCTTAAATAGATACGATTCTAATATATGAACGTTTACATAAAATCTTATACGCCGCCCTATTCTTCAATGAATGTCGAAAATAAAAAGCCATAACTGATGGTGGAGTCCATTACTCTCCAACGAAGAGTAATCAGGAAAGAATAAGGATAATTCAGATGGTTGTGTATGGGAAGTAGTGCTAGGCGCATCTATGTAGCGAGAAGTCTCAACGTGCGTCAGAGCAAAGGTCGAGAGAAGGTTTAGGGAAAGGCTACGGGTCAGGGTGGTCTAAACGAGGTTTATCTCTTCAAGGTTCACAGATATTTTGGGTCGACTACTCCCTTAGAATGCTTTAAAAATTATAATTATTTGGGAGGATTTATAGACGGTGAAACTTTTGCTGCATAGTATCTAACAGTAAAGTATCACATCTTAAATACGCTTCAATTCCGGTGTATAGTGAATTTAAGGTGTATAGAATCTGAAAAGATATTAGGGCGGAGTATTGTCTTAGAATAGGGAAAGTGGGACGAAATAAACAGTTAACTTTGTGTTTAAATTGATGGTCAGTGGAGTCTACCGTACTAAGTTTAACTCGTATATCAAAAGCAAAGTGAAAGTTGAGGAGAATCAGATGGGTAAATGGTCAGTATTCATTTGAGACCTACTAGTTTGGTAGGCGAGTACAGATCCACTTCTATTTTAAAATCTCTGCCTTCCATCGGCTTCGATGAATCTACATCCCTGATAACTAAGCTCTCAGACTGTCACGACAGAGTTACATTTCATTTTAGAAGCTACCTATTGACATTGAAGAGACAGGTTCTATACGAAGTCGCGGCTGTGTGATAGTGAATATTAAATACAGATGGGAAAATGTATCGCGCATATATCTTTTTGGCGCATTGCATGTTTACAGGAGGTGTAGATTGCTGTTAAGACTATTTTGGTATAATGTGCCAGAAACTTGTATGCTGCCTTTTAGAATGCCAGCGGTCAACATATGGGCAACAACGAAGAGAATACTTTATGAAAGAATTGTATTGAGGAAATCCTATTTTAAGTAATGTTGTCATTTTTCGTTATTGTTATTTAATATAGGCGCCATTATAGCAGACTGAGTAATATTGGTTAGTGAGGTATCTTATATATTACAATGCAGAATATTCATCCCTCGAGATGAAGTATTAATGTACTTTTGAGATTAAAACGGCAGGTAAGCATAACCCTTAGAGACATGTACCTCGCTGTTTTTCTTCCTATATAGGGTGGAACTATCTGTTCATTGGTTGGTCAGTTGCGGTTGTAAGAGCTGTTCATTAAACCGAAGACTAGAACTGTGAAGGTTGTTATAGATGTCTCCCATGACTGTACCTACTAGGCCTCGTAAAGGGTTTTTGAAAACAGTAGAAAACGAACAATATACGTTTTTGGAACGCTGATACCTAGAGGGTAATCATATATATCGACGAGCTAGACAGGTGTTACATTTATAACTTGTATCTACACTCCGAGATGCTGCAACATCCTGGAATGGCATATCGTTTAACACTGACATCAGTGGAACAACCAGTATGGGTGGGCGATACCTACACTCCTCTGTTAAGGGTTAGTTTTTTTCCTCAAGAGAGTAACGGTATAACATTCTCCAAATGTGCACTATCTCATTCACCTGAAAGTCATACGATCGGTCGGCTCTAATAGCGTCGAAGGTACTATATAAGGACGTGGAAGGTCGGCCATACCCATTTACTAAGTGGTACATTGAATGTGTACAATGTCCACAGTTTGAAAGTACGAACCGAAACTCATCAAGCTATGAAATGGATCGGAACATTTTTTTAATCAGAATTGAAAATCTCATCTATATTGTTATCTCATCGATGGAGAGTTCATTCAAGAAATAGGGTACGCAAGCAGGTATAATAAGGGACAGTAATCAATTGCTTTTATGTCATAATCATAAATCTAGTTAATTACATTTAACCGGTCTGCATGTATAAAGATAGTAATGAGGAAGAAGCTCAGGCACATAAAATAAGTTTACGGGAAGAAAAATTAGAAGATGATGAAAATGCTTTTCAGATGTCACTGGCGGAGAAACTAGCCCAAGTGGAAACAGTTGATTCGATTACAAAAGAAGAGACTATCAATGATCCCGATGATCTTGAAGATGTGAAAACAGTGAGTAAACCATTAATTCAAGTTGAGGAATCTACGTCAAGAGCCAACCAATCCTCGTGCTTCATTAAAAAGGCGGAATTGCCGCTAGAGAGGTTTCCGACGAAGATGCTCACTGATGCGCGTACACTACAGTTAAATCACGCAAAATAAGACGTAAATGAGAGGTCAGGGCAGGTCTAAAGTTAAAGGACGCAGGAGTGTCACAAGTAGGAAAAAGCCTAAGACCAAGAGAGCTCTGAAGAAGAAGCAAGTCCGTAAGAAAATCACAGTGCGGAAAACCCCTAAGCTATGAAAGGCCCAAATCTTTACCAAACGTATTGATGGTATTAACCATTTACATACTAGATGGTGTCTATTTAACTACACTTTCGTAACATGTTTATAAGGGGTTACATCTGAAGCCTTGTTCATTATTCAGCCTAACACCGCCCCGGCAGATAGCATTTCCTTCACCACTAGACTAGTCCAGACGCTGCAAGAGCGAATTGGATCTCTTCTCGATGAATCCTAAACTCAGTTAGCGTGTAGCGACAGTTCAACTCATTCCACATTAATTCCCACACACTACGCATCACTCCAAGCAGCGGACGGTTCCCTTTAGAGTTCAATTCCAGGCACATGCAGACCAATATCTAGATCCATCTAATGTATTCGTCTATAATTTTAAAACGAGAGATTGACAAACCCTAATGGTTACAATGACAGACCTTCCTACAGGTGACGACCACATAGTGTAGTTGTTTCAGAAGTCGAACTTGTAAATATTTTCTTGTTTTATAACTCAGATTGATGTTTCCCGCTCAATGGAGGATAATCGCGTCGCGGCACTTCAGCAGCTAGTTATCCTTATAGAAGCTACATAGAACATCTACTGGTCAAGCTTGTCTTATCTGATGATGCTAAGCAAGTCTCCATCTTCAATTCAATTGTGGTTGTTTACAGCTTTGACAATAGAGAGATATATTAGCTTAAACACATCAGCTATAGCGGCTGAGGTTCATAAATAACCCTTACGAATACTACGTCGTTTAAACCTATGTAATATTCTCTCAGGAAGATCTTTATACCATCTGTAGATGCCAGAATCCGCTTGTCCCGTTCATGAACAAGTCCTAAATTCGCACTTAAAATAAAAAGTGATCCTAATGCTACAGCTGCATGTCCATGATAACCTATCTTCAAACTGCTGAGGGATAGATTCTCTATGTTAGAAAGGTGAAGTTATTTCCCAAAGGCATGGTGTGGAAATTGAGAAGTCAAGAATCGTTTTAACACCACGCCAAGTCATCACATCAGAAGAGTGGAAATCCATATAAGTATTTAACTTCACTCACGGTTATCCAGTCATCAGCAACTTCCAAAATATTTGTTAGCGAATCTACCTCCAAAGTATAGTGGAATGTAGACCAACGAAGGCGATATTCTAGGTCATATAAAAATCACCATATAAAGCCCCTTTTCAACTTAGGGTGTCAGTATTGACATGTGATGGGCAGCCATAGACGTGTATGATGTCGTAATAATGGCGGTCAATCTCCTCGGAGTGTTCGCGACCTCTATCCAACGATCTAAAATCAGCCAACACTGTTTATTGTGGTGATAGCTGGTTATGCGGGTCATAATCTTGAAAGAAATCACTACGCTACGAATAGTATCAGACTTGTATGCGTTGATCTTCAGCCCAGATCTTTCAGCTTGTAACGCAAGTCAGGTTTAAAAAACATTCTGAGAAAGGAGAGCACTCTAGCCTCACTCTTTCATTTAGAGCGGAAGTCTGCAGACAATCCATATATAACCTGTCAATCATATTTTGTTTTCTCTATTATGGAACAGGGTTCTCTACAAAGTATTGGAGAATTTGACAAGAGTCCGTTATTCGTGCTTTTGATGTAGACTCAGACTAGATGAATGAGAAGAAAGAAATATACCGCTGCGAATAGCTATGTTAAAAAACGAGGAGAACCGTCGATTCTAGGAGTGTTACGCCAAATATTAATGAAGATTAGAAGTAGAATTCTGTGAGCTTTGAAAAAGGAAGTAGTGCTTCGTGGATGCCAGACGGCAATGAAACGATCACTTTCGTCAGCTCCTCTCTGGGGATGATCAGTAGCTAGGAATCAGTGTATGTGGTGAAACTGTGATAGCTGGTGACACTAATACATCGCGAAAGGTTGCGTCTTACTTGTCATAGTGACAAGCTTTGTCTCACTGATAAGTGTGTTAGGTCGGAAGTTTGATTACTGCATGGTGTTAGGATCGCGCACTCGCTAACTCTGGAGGTTGATTCTTATTAAACTTGAAATTTATTCTGGATAATCACCATTACATCATTTCCTTTTAAAATATAAAATGTAAGTTATGTAAATAAACTTTGGCTAGGGCCTTTGTTCAGACCACCTAATCTCTGCTTTATGCCAGGAATTTATTGTATTTTTTATATTTCATTTTTATTGTTGTGGTTTTAACCGATATCTGAGTGAACTTTACTGACTGATTTTCAGATGCTAAATAATTTTTAATGGTAAAATGCAGTTATTTTAGTTTCCGAATACATGATGAAAGCTTTAAAATAAAAAATCTACTTTTAACTATCCTTTTTTTTCGGGCTCTTCAATTATATATATACATATAGTATATATATTAAGTATATATATAATATATTAATATTATTATTTAATATATATAATATTATAATATATATATACTCTATATATATATAAATATATAACGTATATATATAAATTCCTGATGATAAATGGTAAAGTCTCATGAAAATTTCACGTTTATGACGTTTACTGATAGTTTAAAGGTAGGCGGTTAGACTGTTTCTGTTAAGGCATGCAGTATCGCTGGGAAGCTTTTAATTGGTGATGCACTACGGCTTTCAGGTGAAGTCATTATCAAAACGCGTTTTAAAAAGTGCGGTAGCTATGGGTGTTATCTTCGTGAATTCAAAAGTGGCTTTTAAAGTGCGTTCACTGAGTGAAAATCTCGGCTTAACATGTGTCAGTCACACGTTGAGATGGACCATCAGGTTGAATTATTTCAGAATACGACATCGCTTACACACCACCGTGATCCCACAAGAAATACGCTGTTATAATTGGTCTGTATATTGTCATGAACAAGAGGTGATGTAATGGTTGTAGAATCGAGCTTCGCTGCAAGCTAAGGAGGGACGTGAAATGTATACTTCGATATATCATGAAGCTTAATGGGGATGTTTCAATAATGCTGGGCAAATATAGAGACCAATATAGTCGAGATAAATAAGCGATGTTTAATAATAACATATTCAGATCCTAGCGTAGAACGATTAGAATCCAATCCTCCGCCCTATCCGAAATGTATTAAATGGTTCAGCTACAAGAACGCCTGGCCGAGGAGAGGCCGCAATAATTCTTTGGGAGGCTTGTGGCAAGAACGCCACAGTCGCATGGTTATACTATTTATAAATAAATTGGGCAGAAAAACATTATAAGAAACAGAAAAGTTTCAGGTAATGATTTTACACATATTACGTTTTGTACTTTGAACGACTCACTCAAAGGGGAAGTTCGGGTGGATGATATATATATATATATATTATATATATAATATATATAAATTGGGGTAATAATTTTATATCATATATATTATATATATATTATATATTATTAACTTATCGGTGTAATTAGTATAACTATATACGCTGTAGATACTATTTATGTTTAAATATTATGATTAATAAACAATAGTTAGTATTATTATAAGGTAGAGTGTATATATTAGTTTTTCTATCTTCCATGGTATTTGTTATAGATATCCAGCATATACATTGAGTTATATATTATTGATTATCAGTTATATGTTAAATATATATATATATATACCTATATATCTATATAATTATTTATAGATATATTTTTCTATTTAACAACCGAACCCTTTTTATGATAGCGTAGATGTGTCAATATTATGAATAGACATTATATATATATATATAACTGCTAAAACTAATAAAAACTATTTGTTTAAATGGTTTGTTTTTCACGTCTTCAACACCTGAGCAGTTGTTAGTCTTGAATTTATTGTTTTTAGCTCAAATAATTTAACAATCAAATTTGGTATCGAGTGACTAGACTGTACTATCGCATCTAATTCTTTGAATAGTCAATAGCCTAGCTTATCAACGTCGATCACGTCATGTACAGAGACCGTAAATAATACCTAGTGAAGAACGTTGTCATTTTGTTTTGGTTATGTTTCTGTTTCATTTTGGTAAAATATCTCAAGACGCGACGGCCTCAGGGTAGAAAGCTTTTCATCGTAACATTCCATGCTTTCTCATCTCTCTCTTCTCTCCTCTCTCTTCTCTCCTCTCTCTCTCTCTCTCAAAATCTCTCTCTCTCCTCTTCTACTCATATCTTACCCTAATTTCAAGGACACTTCTCTTCATTGCCTCTTCTCTCTCATCTTCTCGTCCAGGAAAAAGGAGTATTCTTGGAAGGGATGGGTGCGGCATAGAGAGACGTTTAATAAATAATCAATACATGATATAATAATAATAATAATAAAATAATTAATAATAATAATAATAGTGAAAGTTGTGTATAATGAGTATATAATAATAATATTAAATAATTACAGAAAATGACAGGATAGAAGAATATTTCGAAAATGGAAAATGGACAAGTAACTATATGAGAGAGAGTTCAACAGTTAAAACACATTACCGAGCTTTTGGGAGTTGATAGTTTGCATTCATGTTGTTGCTTTTTGTCTTGTTGTCCGTTTGTGTTGTATGTTTGTTGTTAGGTTGTTTGTTGATGCTTGCTCTGTTAACGTCTCGTTGGATTGCGTGCTAGGCTCGGTTGTTATTGAAATAAGTTGATTGTCTTGGTTAATGCCTTTCATGACTGTTGCTCGTGTTCTGCTGTAACGGATTATTGTAATGATGAAGAAGAAGAAAAAAATGAAAGAAGAAATGGAAAACAATAGATGCATACGCAAGGATAGAAGAAGAAAAAGTGGCTCGTGCTCTCATCTTCCACTCTCTTCTCTTCTCTGCTTCTCATCTCTGCATTCCTGACTCTATCATCATCTCTCTCTCTCTCGGGAAAACGAGAGTTTATTCTTGAAAGGGATACGGTGTGGCATAGGAGAGTTAATAAATAATAATAATAAATAATAATAATATAATAATCAATAATAATAATAATAATAATCATAATATATAATAATTATAATAATTTAAATAATCAATAATAATATAAGAAGTAGAGGCAAGCATTCACAATAATGATCAACAAAAAAAAAGTTCAAAGTTAAAACACTTTCAGTAGCTTTTGGGGAGGGGGTGTAGTTTACTTTCATGTTGTTCTGTTATGTATTGCTGTCAAAGTGGCTGATGAATAATGGTATAGTGTTGTGTGCTGTTGTCTGGTTGTTTAGCTGTTGTTTGTTGCTGTTGCTGAAGGCTGTTTAGTTGTTGTTGTGTTAATGCTTTGTGACTGCTGCTGTTTTTGCTGTAGATTTTGTGATGATTTGATAGAAATTAAAAAACAAAGAATGAAGAAGAAGAATGAAAGATGGAAGAAGGAAGAAGAAAGAACATCTCTCTCTCTCTCAATCTCCTCCTCTCTCTTACTCTCATCATCTCTCACGTCTATTCGTCTCTCTCTTTCGGAACTCTCTCCTCATACTCTCAGTGAAGAAAGAGTATATCTTCGAAAGGAGTATATATGGTGCGTGCAATAGAGAGAGTTAATGATAACCGTGAATAATAATAATATAATAATAATATAATAATAATAATAAATAATAATAATAATAATAATAATAAATAAATATACTAATAAGAAGAAGAAGAAGAAGCAAGGGTGAAAGGATGATCTCGAAAAAAGTTCAAAGTTCAATAACACATTCATAAGCTTTTTTTTTGTGGTGATAGTAGCTATCATGTCTGTATCTTTTTCGTCTTGTGTGTTTGGCGGTGGCTGTTGCTTGTTGTTTAGTTTGTCGTTGTCCTGTTGGATGCTGTTGTTCTTTTGTGCTAGCTTGGGAGCTGCTACGTTGTTATTGTTGTTGTTGTTTGATATTGATGTGCTTATGACTGGTTGCTCGTTTTTTTTGCTGCTCACTAAAACCTGTGTAAAATTCACGTTTTAAATCTTAATCTTCACACTACGAGTGACATTGTGCACCCGACGATGGCGATTAAGTCCCGGTTTACCCTTCTCAGCATAGGACTGAAGTCCGAGAGTGCGCTGGGAGGGTGGGAATTTGTAGAATTCTTTCTTTTTGTAAATTCTTGTTGCAGTATCTTATGTGGGGATCCCATGCGTTGGATTCTAGGGATGGTAAGTTTATACGCAGTTAACCTGGAAAGTAAAAATAAAATAATAAATAATCTATTCTAAAGGTTATCCGGTCCACAAGGAAAAGATGAAAAACGAAATTCACTTATTGATTGCTGGCAGGGTTAGGACAGTTTCTCCTCTCTGCCTCTCCTCGTCTTCCTCTCTTCTCCTGTTCTCTCTCCTCGTCTCTTCTCTCTCTCTGTACACTATTCTCTCTCCTCTCTCTCTCTCAATTCATCTTCTCTCTCTCTCTCTCTCTCTCTCTCTCTTCTCTGCTTTCTCTCTCAAAAATTCGCAACTGACCGACAATACATCGTATTCATTACTATGTGATTAGGCAATTCAATGAAAAATATATCAAAATAGAATGATTAATTGTAATACATTTACAAATTTTCTAAGATGGAGGTGAATTTTGATGATAATTTCTTTATTAACTTATTATATATATATATATATATTAATATATATATATTATATTATATATTTATTAATAAATTATATATAATATATTAATATATATATATATATTATATAAGATATAACTATATACTATATATATATAGTATATATTATTATATACATAAGAAAGTGGCAGTAAATATAGTATATATATAGTAATGATATTGTATATATATATGATATATATATATATTATAATAATATTATATATATATATATTTATAGTATATATATATATATTATATATATAAATTATAATATATATATAAAGTCAGGGGCAATACAAATACATAACTAATAATATATAGTATTATATATATGAATATTATATATATGATATATATATATATAATATCATATATATATATTATATTATATATATATATATATAATATATAAAAATAATCTATAAAATAAATAATATATATATGTATAGATATATAGATATAATAGTGAGTTTTATTTGTCAAAGGAAAACGCAATCTTTCTTTCATAGCCCCGGCAGTAATCTTATCAGTCAGAATATCGGACGAAAGGTAATTAACCGTGAACTAAAAGGGATTAAACTTTCTCCGATTTAGACCCCTTTTTCGACCACAAACCTCATTAGCCTAATCCACCTCATGCTCCACACTCAGCATTGATAAAAAAAGGTAGATCTCATCCCTTATTTCATATCTTAAGAGACAACACATTTTGAACTCAAATTTTCTATATAAACATGATTTCAAATAAGGTCTGAAAGGCCGCATAGCACGGTTCAGTTAAGTCATATACTTACCTGGCGATCACCGTGCTGGAGCAGCCGAAAGGACGGGCTTCGATTCATCCTGTCCGCTATTTTATATATATCACAAGATGGGGGGAACTAAGAGAGGGGGGGAGTAAGGAGTAGTAAAACCCCTATCTCCTCAATGACAATGCGAACGAAAAGACGAAACGAAGTATTACCACCAGCGAAAAGGGGTGGCGGCGCGCAGAGGCGGTTGGCGGAGGGCGGAAACCGCGGTTACACGGTCAAGGATTGGGGAAAGTCGGACAGGCGCGAAAAACGGCGCGCGCATGGGACAAACCCAGGTGTGTGTGATGCCGTGGGCGAAGAGAGAGTAGATCGATAGTTAAGTCATGGCAACTAGAAAAAGGGGGGGTTTAGGCAGGCAATATGGCAACAGCTAACGAGGTAGGGGTAAAGAGATGGTGGGGGAGAAAAAAGGGGGGAAGGGGTAACGTGTGTGTGTATTCGTGTGTGTGTGTGGTGTGTGTGTGTTGTGGTGTGTGTGTGTGTTGTGTGTGGGTGTATGTGTGTAAACTACATCGTCGTGTAATAGTTGAGACTGCGCTCATTAAACAACACTCGAATATGAACGTACAATATAAAAAGGGGGGGTAGGGGAAAAAAGGGGGGGATAGGGTAGGGGTAAAATAATAATAATAATAATAATATAACACTGGTAGCTGTACATAAATTACATATCATTTAAAAATACAATCATATGTACGCGCGCGTCGCGCCGCTGGATGTCGTGCAACATTGCAAATGTTGCTATGCAACATTTGCAATGTTGCCACTCCCTATGTCGTACTCATACTACTGTAGTGATACTACAGATGTTTTTTTTTCGTATACTCGGATGCACGGATGCGGAATGTTTTTAATGGGAAAATTTTAATATCCGCGGAATGTGGATGTTTTTTATATATTATATAATATTAATTATATATATATATATAGTATATCATATTATATATATTATAATATATATATATATATAATGATAATATATAATAATATTTAAGTACTATATATAATATATTATTAATTTTTCTAGTTTTTTTAGCCCAATTCTAAATTAAGATAATTGGTGTTACCAGGGTTGCGGAACAAGCAGACCCAACTTTAAAATGCACCCACCAACCCTTCCTTTCCTCAAACTCTGCCCTTGCATGAATACGATGTGAATGCGTGAGTAATCCTGGAATTGCACTTGCTAACGAAATTCAATGTAAGTAAGATTGTGATTGAGAAACATCAATTTTTCTGTATTTTCTGCTGAGAGTCTGTTTTTCCTCTTATCATCAGACTATTAGCTCCAGAAATTGCTAAATACTCTTCTCACTCTGGAATACTAGTTGCGGGGAGATGCCAAGTATTATCCTTGAAGTTATACTCAAGGTTGTGGTAAACATTTTTGTTTAAAGCGTTTCCACCAACTGATTAGGATCAAATTCATTGTATCTAGTAGTTTTACCTTGGTGATAGTTTATTCCATCTTTGCACTGACATCTTTTGGTATGTGTGTTGTTTCTTCAAATCACTACTGTCCAAGTGAATTCTTCCTGTGAATCTGTTATTGATTTACTTGTAGCAGGTGTTGGTTCTGTAATTTTTTTTTCCTTTTAAAGGATGGCGAATTAATAGACTGTTCAGTTTGAAGTTTTTCAACTGCATATATTATATTATTATATTCTTATTTAATTACCATGTTTTTCAGGTAAGCTATTAAAAATTTTTATTTATTTCATAGGAATGCTTCCATTTTTGAATTTATAGCTCTATGAATGATTTAATATATTGGTATAGAGTTCCCTGAGTCCAAAATAATATGCAATACTGTATTAAACTATACATTTATGTACAAAAACTGTGCTGGCTTATTTTCTTATTAGTTTATGTATTTTTGTTTTGTATTGATTTGTCAAATTTTTTAAATGTTATAGTTCGAATAAAGCCAAAATAAAGAATAATTAATGCTACAGATATTATAACTGACTCGTGTCACTTTATTTTTGATAGGTTCTAAACTTCTCCTGCATTACCATTCTTTCAATGCCTAACGTTCATTTCCGCAGTTGTAGCATTCATTCGTTTGTTTTATGATAATGAAATAGTAGTTGCGTTCATGCGAACACAATGAAAGTTCAAATAATTTTGTAAAGATCGTGTTTTTTTTTTTTTTACCTAGGTAACTTGTTACGATAGCTCATCAGAGGCGTTTGTCACATCCGATTTTTATCGAAAATCACAGGAATATTAATCTAAAAAAGTAATATTGAAGTAGTGGAGGAACAAAAATCGTAACATATTTAGGAAAAAAAGTTAAGCGCTCTCAAAAAGTTATAAACTTGTATAGAACTTTTCAATAGTTGATCATCCTGGTTGGTCTCATTTCAGGCCTCTAAGTGTGTTATGATAAGAATAACATTATCGTTAAAATACACACCAAAGAAAATCTTTGTAGAATTCTGAATCTATCATACCAGAACTAGGATGGCCCTCAAACGAGCACGAGGCCCACTAATTTTTTTATAATAAAAAAGTCTAGGGAAAATTTTATAAACTTTCGCAGAGGCTGTAGACTTTTTTTCCCTAAAGAGCTGCTGAATTTTTATTGTTTTCAGCTATTCTTACATTATTATTTTTTTAGAGTATGATATATATATATATATATATATATATATATTATATATATAATATATATTATATATATTATATAATATATATTAATATAATATATGTATCTTATATATATATATATATAATATCTATATATATATATATATATATTATATATATAATATATATATTTATAGGTATATATATATTATATATATATAATATATAGGATCTTATATATATATATACTATATATATATATATAATATATAATATATGTGTGTTTTTTACGCCAAAAAAATATTTGTTTTTGATAAGAAAATCTATGGATTTTTTAACAACTTGAGTAAGGCGTACACTTTTTTCCTAAAAGAGAGTGATAATTCTCATTTTCACTATTCTTCATTAATTTTTTTTTTAAGAGTAATACGGGATTTTCATAAAAATCGGGTGACAACCCTCTGGTAACAATTACCTTATAAATGTAAATAATTTTAACAATTTTATATATATACAAAAGTGTATATATATATATATATATATTTATATATATATATATATATATATATATATATTATATTATAAAATATAGATATTATATATATATTATAATATATATTATATTAAGTATATATATATATTATATTATTTTTCATAGACATATTTGTTAGTTTCCAATACTTATGCAAATTTATATCGTTGATAGTATATTTACAAAAACCATACGTCATCCCGAGTGCTCCATAACTACATCAAGTGAAATATTTAATAGCATTATTTTCACAATGGACAGTGGTACGCCTTGTATATATATATATTAGTATTATAATTATATTATATATTATATAAGTATATATATATATATTACATATATATATATTATATATATTATATATATATATATATTTATATCATATATATATATTTATTATATATATATATATATATATATATATATATATATATATATAATATATATATTATATATATATAATATATAATATTATATATATATCGGCCTTATATATATATATATAGTAATATATATATTTATATATATATATATTAATATATATATATATATTATTATATATAATATATACTTATATATATATATATATATATATATAATATATATATTATATATATGTATATAAATATATATATATATATATATTATTATTATATATATATATATATAGATATATATATACTAATACATATATATATATATGATTATTCTTTATATTATTATTTATTATTATTATTATTATCTATTATTATTATATTATTATTATTAATTATTATTATTATTATTTATTAAGTGTTTGTAAAATAATAATAATAATAATATTTATTATTATTATTATTATTATTATTATTATTATTATTATTATTATTATTATTATTATTATTATTATTATTATTATTATTATTATTATTATTATTATTAAGGAGCTTTTCATCCTAATCCACTTGCTAATTTGAAAATTATTTTAATATATTTTTTTAAAAGTTTTCCTTAATTTTTAAATTTTAACAAAATATACATTAATTTTTAAGAGACCTAACCTACATGGTTAAATTTTAACAAAGTTTGAGTGCCCCAATTTTTTTTTTTTTTTATTGTGTGAAAAAATATTTTTCATCTTTATAATTTTAAGTGAAAAAAAAATTATTAAAATGCACCATTTTCTTTTAATATTTTAATTCATAACCTACTATATAATTAATGATTTCCTAAGTTTAATAGGAGTAAGATGTTATCTTGATAGCTGAAGCTGGGTTATTTTAAAATGTAGTTAATATTTGAATATTTCTTTCTATGTAGTAATAATAATAATACAAGCATTAGTCACATTCTGAAATAATTTGTTTTAAATGAAATGTAGCTCATTCTGTTATTTGACCAACTTTTTATCTTGCTAAAGCCAAGCTTTTAAAGTTTTACAATATTCCTACTGGTTGTAATTATATTCTTTAAAGACTACCTAACATAACAGTATATGTTACGGTATAATCAACCTCATCCTTTACTTCTTGCTGAAGAAAACTCCTCTAACCACTCTAACCACCATTCCTATTGCTTTAACTTCAGTATTTTCCAAGGTTTTGGAGTTAATTCTTACAGTGGAAGATAAGAAAATATCTTAAATTTTAAAACATGGTTGTTTTCAATGCCTTAAAAACTTAGTACCCTCATCTTTCTACTCAAAATAAGTTTTCACACAATTAAACCTTCATCTGCCTATAATATTTTTTGTGTGTCTTTTTTTTCATGATTTTTCCTGGAGGGAACACATTATTTCACTTCTAAGATGTTGGGTTTTCCGAAGCACCTTCAAATTTTCTTCACACCACCCCAGGTGCATAATGGTGTAATTCACCCACGTACAGAGAATGCCTCAAACCTTTGAGGCTGTTTCACTACAAAACTCTTTCTGTAAAGATGAAGAATAAGGATTTTCACCTTGTCAATTATTTCACTTTCACTAACTTTCCAGTCACTTTCTGCAAATTGAATTGTTGCAGCAACTTCTTTATACTGTCACTATTACCATGGACATTGTACTTATGAACTCTCCAGTTGCATACTTTCACAATTGAGATGAACTTGGGTGATACATCTTACCACACACACTCATCCTTACTTTGTTCAACTCTGACCCCAGGCTCCACTGGTAAACTCTGGAACACACTCCCTTTCTATTTTCCCATACTTTCTTTGTGGAATTCAGAAAACCTATTGCCTTTACCCTATCCATCAAATGCAAAAAAAAAAAAAAAAAAAAAAATTGGAACTATGTAATGGATATTATTAGAGCAATCAATACTGATATTCTTATTGAAAGTATTGCTATTGTTGTATATCTAATACTTAGTTCCATTGTTTTTTTTTCTTTACAGATATATCTGTTATGTGTGTGACAAGATGTTTCATTATGAAGATGATTTAAATGACTGCCTTCAAAAACATCAGCAGGATTGTAAATATACAATATATATATATATATATATATAATATATATATATATTAATTTTTTTCTATAATATATATATATTTATATAATATATAAAATATATTATATATATATATTATAATATATATTATTATATATATATATATATATATATAATCATCATCATCATCACCATCTTCCATTTTTTTCCCTAGACTGGGGGTAAGGTGCGTGACATGCATCAGCAACAGAAAAGTAGTAGAAAAACATGACATAAGTCGAAAAGAGGAGCCCAGCCTTACACGCTACTCTATACCTAGTTAGTGAAACTTCTTTGACCGACTCCACAACCCTGATTAGTAGTTACATTTTTTTGAACTGTTAAAAACTGAACTTTATTTACATATTCTATTGAGGCGTCAAAGAAAAGTGTAATGACTGTTAAATGTTCTTTTTACGATAATACGTATTCAAATATAGTAGGAGGAACGACTTCGATGAAAAATCATTTTAAGATGGAAGCGCAAAACAGTTTAAAAATGTAACTGATGATGAAGAAGCACGCCTAAAAGAAGATAAAGACAGAAAGAAAAAACTGGTGCTCAGCAAATGAAATTTAATATTCAGAGTATTTTCATGCCCCAAAACACATTGGGATACAACTAATAACAAATCTAAGAGGATAAACGTATAGCTGAAATGATAGTGATAGATGATCTAACTTTCAGATACGTGGAAGATCTTGGATTCATGATAATATTGGAGGGATCGGTTTCGCAATACAAACTGAGGCAAGAGATTTTCTACTCATACCTGATATGCAATGAAATATATGAATCTGTTTTCAATAAAACAAATAAATGATGAAATAAAGCAATACAACAAATTTGCTTTCACTATAGGGATATTGTCAGATACTTTAGTTGGGATGTCGTTACTAGGCCTGACTGTACATACTATCAAGTTTGAGAATAAATACATTTCAAGAAAATCTGACGAAATGTTTGAAAAAATGGGACATTGTAATGTTCGATTCTGGAGCAAAAATGAAAATCGCATTTTCCATTCTGAGCTAAATAATTTGGATTGTACAGAGCATATTAACAGCTAAGAATTAAAAGTCAAATAGATTCTCAAAACAAAATAAACTACCTCATTACCAAATGTCAACCAATTGCTACTTATTTCCATCGTTCAACCATTGCTCAAAAAGATTTAAAGAAAATTCAAGAGAGGATCCAAATGCGAGTATTAAAACTATACGTGAATGGAACAGCACTTTGCATATGTTGAAAAGAACAGAAGAATTTAGGAGTCACCTTGTTTGTGTGCTCCTAGCAAATCCAAAATACCTGTTCTTAACAATTTAGAATGGATAATAAATATTGTCTTGATGTGCGAGATCTCTAGAGCCTTGCGAAGAAATTACGGAAAAAATTAGCGAATCAACATCTACAACTGGGGATGTCATACCTTTTATATTTAACCTTAAAATCGCTCTAAGAAAACTATGTAATAAACCTGAAACATTTGAAGAATATTCGTCATTGCTCGAGGATTATGAGATGGGAAAGCAAATGATTAGTCATATTATGCAAACTTTGAAAGCTGAAATTAACAGAAGATTTAAAGGACTTGAAAACGAGGATATGTGTAGAGTAGCGACATATCTTAATCCAAGGTATAAGGGTAATTTTTTATAGTCTGCACAAATAAATAACTGATCAAGTAAAATATTCCCTATCTCAGCTTTGTGATGACATGAAATTTGAAAATAAACACGTTTCCAGTATTAACGACGATGAGAATATCCCAAGCAGCACGTCACTGGCCTTCATAAAAAAAATATCAAAGAAAAAAGACAAGGTCTCCACAGGAAGATGCCTTAAAATGGAGCAAGTATAAAAGTAGAGTATTCAGATTTTGCAAATGATGCTTGTACATTCCAAAGTTGCCCTCCAAACAGTGTTGCCAATGAATAGCTTTTCAGTGGCGTTGGGCATTTCTATGAAGACAGACAAGCAAAAAAGCTTCATGTAGTTAAAGACGAAAAGACATTTATTTTATAAAACAACCTACCCATACTAAAATTCGAACATTAACAAGGAATAAAATTAATAACAATAAATAAACCACTTTTCAAAAGGGTAGAGGTTGGGTAACGTAGTTGGGGGTATGTATGCATGAAGAGATGGTTGTTTTCAGGATATATATATATATATATATATATATATATATATATATATAATATATATTAGTGATATATATATTAATTATAATATATGATAGTCTTATGTAGTAGATTGCCCAGTGTTTTAGACTCCTACAAAAGTGTCATATCTAGCAACTTAATATATTTTCAGTTACAATTTTTGTTTTTAGGAGAAAAATTTGTTTCAAGAAGAAATGCTACGCGAATGAAAAGTACAACATTTAAAATTATTTTTCAGATATTAAGGATATTTAATTTATTTTTTTTAATATTTCAATAAAAAGTATATATAAATTTAAGTATATATTGATTTGAGTTTTTGAACTTCACAAGTTTCCTTTTTTTTTAAAAAAAAAATATAAAATGATGGGTGCTAGTTGTAAAACTTATTATGAAAAAATGTTTGTTTTTCCATTTCAAAAGGGCGGATCACCTAAGATCAGATAGATAATATATATATTAATAAATATATATTTATATTATATATGATATATATATATATATATATATATATATATTATATATAGGCCATATTTGTAGATTCTGTACTATAACTAGCAGGGTTGTGGAGTCCGTTCAAAAATTTTCCGACTCCGACTCCACCCTCTTCAAAATTACCGACTCCGACCTTTTGAAAATTAACGACTCCGACTCCACCCTTTTGAAAATAACAGACTCCGACTCCACCCTTTTGAAAATTACCGACTCTGACTCCACCCTTTTCAAAATTGCCGACTCCGACTCCACTCTTCAAAACTACCGACTCCCCGACCCTGGTAACTAGCGAGGTAGTGTTTCAAGAACTTCACAAAGCTAGCGTAGTTTCATAACCTTGGAAGTTTACTAATTACAAACTGCTATATATATAATAATGCAAATTATGTTAGTTTAGGTTAGGTTAAGTTACGTACCTAACCTGACCTAACAAAATCTTTATTATTATAATATATATATATGCTTGCTAATAATAATAAATTCAGAAATTTCTAAAAACTGACTAAACTAACAAATGCGATTTTCGTTTATATGAAATTAAGTATATACACAAATTATTATATATATATAATATATTATTATATATATATAGTTATATATATATATATATATTATATATATATATATATATATATAATAATATATATATAATAATATTAGTCCAAATCCTAGATACGCAGGCAATTATATATAATGATATTTTTCGTACTTTTTTCTAAATTTCTGACACCTTTGCAATACAATTTTATTAAAGCTAGCCTAAAAATAGTGTGAGGCTTTTGATTTTGCGTTCGAATTAAATTATTTTGCTTCACTAATTTTATTAGAAGATAATTCTTTCATAGGTATGAATTTATTAATTCAAATATTTAGCACAATAATAACTTTTTTTTAACAATTTTATTTAGTCAATCATGCAAGCAAAAGCAAGTTGTTACACGGCACCGCTCGCGCGCATTAGAAGCGACCGGTCTGCAATGCATCCACCCTATGTTATTGTTTAGTTTATGTATTAAACTCAAAAAATATTAATTGAAACAATTATAAATCTATATAATAATAGGTACATATCTATAATAGATATATATATACTATATATATTATATATATATATATATATATATATATATATATATATATATCAAGAACTCCCAAAATTAGTTACATCACTGAAGTTGCTATAACCAGGTAAGAAATTATTATATCCAAGGCAATAACCTTCATCCTTTAAGCTAGACAGTTTTAATTAACAGGAATGGAGAGCTAAAACAAAGCCGTGTTATAACAGAGAAAATCATGTGTGAAATGCAGATAGATGTTTAAGAATTGCAAATCACGTATCGTCAGAAAAGACCTAAGTAAAGTAAAGGGATTACAAAAGACAAACCGAACATTTACTCACGGATGTTCTAAAGAAAGGTAGAAAAGAAAAGGTCTGTCGGCTGAGCACGGGCATGATCGATACCGAAAAAATTCACTTTACGAGTGAAAAAATCTTTTCCGTATAAGAATGTTTTAACGCATGATGCGATATCAAAGGAAGCAGCAGAACTCCTATCACATGACCAATGAAGTTATTCATCATTCAGCTTCTGTGATGATTTGGTTTAGAGAGGAGTCTTAAAAACCACTAGGTCCAGACCCTCTTTAAAATAAATCGTGGACCATTCAACAGGATTCAGTACCGGAACATGAAAACGAGGTCTACGCAAAAGCTTGACTCAGGAACAATAATGTTCCCCATTTTCTGACGGTTGACGATTCCAGCCATCTGGCAGGCCCATCTTAATCCTCAGCCTTCCCTAAACCATTACAAATTCAGACATAGGCTCTTTCAAAGAGACGTTTGAAATCGAAATTTGTTCTTTCAAAGTCACGGCAGATTGTTAAAGTTTTCTCTGCTTCACCAATTATATACCACAGCATCTCGTCGCCTCTGAACATTGGTCCTAGCATCATACAATTACCAAGAGAAAACTCAGGGTTTTAGTCGAGTGTGTCTATAGATGATTTCAGGTTACGGGAAGATATGCGTAGGTTACTTACAAAAAACTTTCAATTTATATAAGGAACATAACTATGAGTTTTGGGGTAGATCAACTACGTTACGTTTTTAAAAGCCTTTAATAGCCATCCCCAAATGCTGTATTTTGATTATATATATATATATATATATATATATATATATATATAAATCATATATATATGCACTTATTATATATATATATATATATAATATTATATATATATATATATATATATTAATATATATATATATGAATATTACTATATATATTATATATATATATTATATTATATATAATATTATATATATATATATATATATACGGTGTATAATATATATATATTATATATATATATATATATATATATATAATATATATATATAATATATATATACTATATATATATGATATATATATATATATTATCATATATATATATAATATATATATATATATTACAATCAAATCAAATCAAATCATTTTGCACTTATTCGGGGACCTTTACTTCATATAAATTCTGTAAATGAGTGTCTTAATGTTCTAGCAAACAGACTGGCTCAATCAAAAGGAGACTAAGAAACGTGTTTTCAAAAACATAACGCTAAAGTTCACATATTATAAAACCTCTTACATCCGCAACCAGATTGAAGAGTTTCTGTGTATTTTCCTTTCTCATATAGTAAAAATTCGCTACATCATGATGGAGAAATTCAAGAACTGGAGAACTTACAGAGCCTCTTAATTTTACCATCGATGAATGTTGAAAAAATTTCCAGAGGTACAGACAGAAAAGTTGGAAATGATCTGTTCATAACTGACAAAATGTTCTCGCCTTGAAAAGTTTAATAAGTGTAGGGGTGGTAAACTTTTAATTCAAAAAGCGAAAGCGGTTAAGACATTTTTTTAAGCACCCTCCGTGATTTTCAAAATGGTTAATCTTTCCTTAACGTGAAAATTTCTTGCACTAAGTTTCAGGAAGGAAACGGCAGTACTGTATATGAAACCAGTTTAGACCAAGTAAAGTAACAAATTTGCTACTGATGTTGGGAGTTATAAATCCATTTCAAATATTTATTCATGTCTAATAAATGTCTTAATATACAACATATTACCTACTGGAATTGATGGAATTACCACATCGCGACTAGGTAAACAAACCCCCACGTTCACACTCCATTTTCAACTGGTTCATTAACACTTCATTCATTTGGATTGTGACAGATTTTAATTTATCTAGGAAATACTTGAATTGTAAAATAACCATATCTTAATAATTTTACAAGTAAAACCATATGACCAATCTAAATATAGTTTATTTTCGAAACCTGATCTACATACAATTAAAAAAAAAAAATACAAGTATATAAAAATAATCCAACTGATTAAGAAGGTTGCTTGACCACTGCTCTGGAAACTTCATTATTGTAAGATTGGCCAAGCAATTTTGCTTTACTTTGGAGGAATCTTAAATATAACAAGATCATTCAAATTATGTATTGCAAGTAAGATGTGGTTCTGAAGTAGATGGGATATATTCTATAGAACATTCTATAGAATGAAGGTGTATCAGTAATCTGAGAATCTACTTAATTAATATATTCCGAGTCAAAAGAAAATGATTTAGGGAGCATATATAGGGAATTGGCAGTTTTCCAATGGTCACCAATTTTGAAGTTAGTTAGATATCTTTTAAAATAACTTTTCTAATGGGAAGTCATGCACAAAAATATCAATTGCTAACATTATCAGTTAGTTGCTGAAAAATCACTGAAACTGAAAAAGGCCAATTTCCTTTTCATCCTAAATGTTTGGTAAAAATCTGTTGCACTAGTGTTGCAAGATGCGAGGTACCAAGTTCTCTGCTCCTTCATAATTTAACATATAAAAATGATAAACCTTTAAATTTAACCACAGTTACTTAACATTACAATTGTTAATTTGCCACAAACTTGGCGAAAGTTAACTGGTTTATTAAAATAAAAAAAATCTACATTGACAAAATCAATTTGGTGACTGCTAACCCTGTTCCTCATACAACTTGAACAATTGACTCGGGAAGTACTGAAGCTGCCAAAATACTAACCGCAAATAAATTAATTATTAACATGTGTAAAAAGTAATATATTTTACATAACATAAATAACATTATATCAGATTATATACAGTACATCAAATCTTAAAAACTAGTCAAAAAGCTTTTACCGTTAACCAATGTTATCTAACAGATACGGGAGGAAGGGATATATTGAACTAACTAGGTAAAGGATGAGTCACTTCTTAAAATTTTCCTTTAATAAAAACTATTAACATTTACTCAGTTATCTAAGTCGTTAACTTCTACCTTGGCGCTTAACCTATCCTTTAACCTATCACTTATTACATTTGTTAATGAACTTCAATCTACACATCCATTAATTCACAGAACAAAACTGTATACAAAGGAATGATCTTACAGTAAGATCTAAGATCATGACTAAATTAATTTAAGGTGTTTATTAATAAATGTTTAGAATAAAATAATTTTTTTTTAAAGTTTTCATCGATGAAATTGCTCGCTGAAATAAAGAATGTTATTAACGTATTAGCTAGAATTTTATCATATATTCTAAGTTAGCATGCCTAGCCTCTTCGGATGTGGCTTATATATATATATTATTATATATATATATATATATATATATATATATATGATATTATATATATATTATATTATATTATATTTATATATATATATAATATATAATATATATAATATTATATATATAATATATATTAATATATTATATATATAATATATATAATATATATATATATTAATATTAATATTATATATACTACTATATATATATATATAATATATATATTATATTATTAATATATAATATATATATAGTAGCTGGTGGACTCAGTTTAGAGATACCAACTTCGAGTTTGCGCTCTATGTACTGCCTTGCGCCTATATGTGCTGACTACGCTGCAATATTTTATGTAGTGCGACAATATAGAGCTCAATTATAGACGTCATCAATTTATTATTTACAATTAAGGCTGTATGATCTAGCAATGGCGTCACAATGTCCAATATTTATTTCTTGCGCCTCATTTATTAGTATTGACTATAGCGCATATGAACAGTTATGAATCATAATAGCATATTATTGTTTTTTATTACTCTCTTATAATAGTTGATTTATATAGATAGCGGATGCATAATTATCTTAATTGTAATTATCTATGTTCAAAAACTTTATTTTTAGTTAATAATTATTATCTTATATATTTGCAGAACAAGTTAATGTGTAAAACTTTATCCATGTGTAATAGGTGTGGAACACAGCACACCTGTGAATACTTATAAAAGAGTATTATATATATTATACTTATTATATATTATATATAAGATATAATGAATAATTATATATATATAGACTGATATATAAATATTACGTACAATAAGAATATAAGCCGCTAGCACTAAGCCTGTACTTATTTATTTAAGTATCGTATTGACTTACACGAATCCTTCTAAGGGAGTATTCAAGAAAAATTCATAAAACCATATTAGGTATAGTATATATATATATAAGCTCTATCAGGGACTGCGACGTATATAGCTCATCACTTGTGTACATAATATATTATCTGTAAATTATATATATAGTGTATCAGGGAGTTTCATATTATACGCGGGCCTGACAAAAACTCAAGCTATAATAAACAATTAATTATATATTACCTCCTTTACAAACTCACTACATTATATATCGGAAATTCTACACCATATTATGTATAACAACCTTTATCTCATTTACTCGCTCTACACTGCCTAAATATATACTCATTCATCTAATTATTATCATCCTATACCTACTTACATAGGCCTTACCTTATTAGCTGACTCATTCAAATTTTCTTCGTCTCCCAGCCGGTATGCCGATACTTCTCGCAAGTATACTAGCTTACACATACTATAACTATCAAAATATACATATACTATATATATAACCTATATATACCATTTTAATATATATAATATACACCGATACTATTCACATATTATATCACCCCGTAATTATATTATACTATAACTAGTTCAGCATTAGTTTCTTAAATACAAATAATTGGCAACTACGGCTCTGAAAATTTTCAACTTCCTCAGCGCTCGTGCTGAACCCTCCCTCTGAGGGACAAACTGGATCGACTACAAGGAACATGGAGGGGAAGGACGTGTAGACTATTAGTTTTACAGGATAGGTTTAATTACAAAAAATATAATAAAAATGCCATCTGTTTCTTATAAATGTGTTTTCCTCTTATAAAAGCATGCTTTTTATCATCGCACTAAAGTTTACTTTGCAAATAAATTTGGCAAACCCATCCTGCGCCGGCGGAAAAGTTCATTATAGGTCGACAAAGGGCATAGGGCGCAAAGGCGCATAAGGCGAATAGGCGCTGTATGTGACAAACATAATCATCTTTCTTGGCGACTCAGAGCGCGCATAGGCGGCACTAGGTCCGGCGGATAGGCGCACTAAAAAAACATTATAAGAGACGCCCAGACCTCATTAGATAATACTATATATATACCCTATATTTATCACGTATATTTATAGTAATTATATATATATAGTATATATATTATATAATATATTATATATATATGAAATATATTCAAACAATTCTATTTCTATGTACATTGTTTTGTTTCTAATAATTCAGTATATACTATATACCTAACATAACCAATACACATGTGATTGTCCATCCGAAACATTGTACTTTAGATCTATAACGTCTTAATCAGCCACCATAGTTTTCATTTTCACTACTGTTACATTAACAAGGTAACACATACGCTCATGCAAGACCCTATGCATGGCAGTCAATCCGAAAATAGCAGTTAGTGCCTTTTACATCTACCACGCAAGGGATTTACTTACACTCTCCCATCATTGCGCTGAGAGGCAATGTTCGAGTTACGTTTCCATCCACATGATGACAAACTCTTAGAACTCAGACACTTGTTCGGCAGTTGCTGCACCATACCAACATAACCTTCGTAACTCTCTGACTGGCCGGAGTACGTGCGCAGCTAGACAGCAAGAGTCTTACTAGGTGGATTCCGCCGGTCAAACGACAAATGTACTGTCGCTGAGGGATCCTGCAGGCAATGGGCATACACGACTTAGAAAGGACTCGGACCAAGTGGCGCTTGCGCGACAGATTGTCGGTACCCGTTAATTTGAACGTGGCCAGGTGCGTAGTATAATCGCATTCATCACACACGGTATTATTTATATTTAGATATATATATACTATACTATCAGTATATATATAATATATATATATATAATATAGTAATATATATATAATATATATTATATATATATTATATTATATATATATATAATAATATATATATATTATATATAATATATATATATATATATAAGATAATATATATTATATATATATATATACCAAAGGTGGGCATTAACGCGTTAAAGCGTTAATCCGTTAATTAACTCGTTAATTTTTCGTTAACTTTTAACTCTTTCGTTAATTTTGAAAAGAAGTAACGGACTATTAGCGAGTCACATTTGTGTATTAACGTTAACGAGTTAAAAATTTTCCCTACATCCGTTAACCGTTACCTTAATTTGCGAATTTAAAAAATATTTTCTTATCAGATTTTAAATTGTATTAGATTCGATTTTGATAACAGATAAACTTTTTTTTCCAAAATTTACTAAACGCTCCTCTCAATGACTCAAAATGTGTTTATTCTTACACGGTTATTATCCCGTTTAGTAATGTTTAACATGTTTTTCTTATGCTGTATTCTCATTTCTTATTGGTTCGCTGAGGAAAAAAAGAGTGACTGTTGCCCGTTCAATGAGTCATTAACTTCTTTCGCTCGTTACTTGAACTTTCTTCTTTTGTGACTAGTGAAAAATATAAGAAGTAGACCCAATTAGCGTTTATATACTACTCGTCAAAATTAACGCACCACTAGCTCATATGACGTTAACAGGTTACAGAAAAGACCAGAAAGCTTGTAACTTAATTATGCAAATAACATAGCATCCGGAACACATTATTTAGTGGTAAGATTGTCAAGAGTCCCCAGGAATCCCCTGGGGGCCTGCAAATAAGTCCTGTATGTGATTGATGGGTTTCCTCCAATGTGGGACATTATCACTGTAAAGGGTTTGTGTGTGGATGGTGTTACTCAATAACGTATATGGCCACCTCTGGCATAGATGACTGCTTGTCACCGTCGTGGCATACTCTCAATGAGATGCCGAATGTCCTCCAAGGAAATCTGATCCCATATGCGACCCACCGCCTGCCATAGTGGCTGGAGGGTTCCTGGTGGTGATTGCAGCTGTCGCAACCGCAGTTTCAACATTTCCTACAATGTTCAATTGCGTTTAGGTCGGAGCTGTATGCTGGCCAATCCAATGTCCTAATTTACACCGTCGTTAGGTATTCGGTGACACATCTGGCCTTGTGTGATCTTGCGTTGTCATGCACTAGGACGAATCAGCCACCGATGCAGTGGGTATATGACACGACATACGGGTCAAGGATATCTGCAATGGTACCGTGCGGAGGTTAGGGAACCGCCATCTAGGACGGAAACTCGTGTGGACCGTTAAAGAAATGCCTCCCCAGACCATGAGAGATCCACCTCCAAAATGTTAATACCTCTCGTATATTACATTGTACGTACCTTTCATTAGGTCGTCGATAGACTCTGAATCGCCGATCGGAGGTGTAGAGACCGACTCTGAACTCATCCATAAACAGCATATTCGTCCAATCGCCGACGGTCCAATGTAGGTGTTCCTTGACAAATGGTAGTCGCCCCCGTCGATGCTCTCTGATGTGTCGTGGTCCTATGGCTAGCCTCCGTGGCCGCAAATTATGTTCCACAAGACGTCGGCATATTGTATTATCAACCACACGGCTCCCATGTACCTCCTGCAGCTGTATTAGAAGGTGCTTTGTTGTTGTATGGCTGTCTCTTACGGCCCGCATACGCAGAAAACAGTCTTCAACACCAATCTTGGCTCGTGGCCTTCCCTGGCCCCGTCCCCCTGTGTGCTCCTGAGTGTCATGGTACCGCTTCACGACCCACGCATTGTTTGTTTGCGCCACACCAAACCGTCGACCGAGTTCACGGTACAGACGGTGGTAATCTCATCAAGTGTTAGTCGTCGAGCAATCCTTTCCATGGTTATGGCGGTTAAATTAGCACCTGAATGTCCCACGTACTCAACATTCCCCCGCCACAACCATCCCCAAATCGCTAAAGCAGGAGTTACGTGCTTTGTCATTTACCTTAATTATAGCGATGGAGGATCCTATACAACCCCAACGCTATTACAACGCTGTATACTGTGTCCCGGATGTTATGTTATTTGCATAATAAAGTTACACAGCATTCTGGTCCTTTCTATAACCTGTTAACACCATATAAGACATTGGTGCGTCAATTTTGACGAGTAGTGTAATATATATATAATATATATATATATTATATTATATATAATATTATATATATATTATTAATATATTTTATATATATATTATATATATATATATATATTATATATATAATAATTTTTTCATTAAAAATAATTTGAATATCTGCAAATATTATAAAAGAAAATTAACAATTATTATTACTATTCCTACATATTTGAAGAGAGGGTTAACGTTAACGATTAACCTTAACTTCCGTTACATTCTTTACCGATAACGCTTTAATGATTAATGCCGTTAATTTTTTTTGTTAACGATTAAGGATTACGGCGTTAACTTTCTCATTAACGGTGTCCACCTTGTATTATATATCAGAGGTGGGCGCTGCAAAATTTTAAACTGTTAAACGCGCAAACGCAAAAGTCGCAAAAATGGAACAACTTAGTCCCGCAAGCGCAAAAAGCGCACAATTTTGAAAAAATTTAGTCCGCATGCGCAAAGCCACATGTCCGCCAATCAAATTTTTTTTAAAGCAAAATTTAAGAGCGCAAAAAAAAATAAAAAAATAAGCGCAAGTATTTAAAGAAGAATTATGTTTATAAATTTTAATTGAACGATGCAAATTATATAAACAAAAATGAGAAAGATTTTTTTAATGTTATTCAATTATCTTTGATCTTCCTCCTCGCTCGCTCCCCTCTTGCATTCTGAATAGGGTCAAATTCCTTTCTAAAGATAAATTTTTCAAATTGCTGGATGCCATGGCTGCCTCTTTGCTCTTAGAATCTCAGAGCCTTGACTAAAAACCTTTCCACGTGAGCTGGGTAATGGGTATTATACTTATAACAAGTCCACTCACCTCCTGGTTTTTCACAGGAAACAGGTTTTC
>JABUQX010073260.1:0-12500 GCA_015478945.1 Trachelipus rathkii
TGAGAGAGTAGGCATAGCTATATTTTATGCCGTAAACACCGCTACTATGACTAAATATTATAATTGCAGATTTTTAAAATCCGGTACATTGTGATGTGCGTGTAATGTAGGCGTAGATGTTCACATACATCTAACTTATTAGATAATATATATATATGATAATATATATATATATATAATATATATATATATATATTATATTATACTTTATATATATTAGCTATATATATATATACTATATATATATATATATACAGTGTCACGGATTTTTAAGGTTTTAGAGACTCAAAGGGCGGGGCCTAAGCCTATTGAAGGTAAAAATGGGGCCCCCCTTTAATATGATATATATATATATATAATTATATATATATATATTATATAATATAATAATATATATATATATATATATATAATATACTATATATATTATATATAATATATATATTATATATATATACTATATATACACAAAACCAAATCATTACCGCATAATAATAGGTAGCGCATCCTCCACTCTCTTCCATACTCCATCATTCTAACCGAGATTGTGGAGTCTGAGTCGGAGTCGCGGAGTCGGTAATTTTTGAAAAGAGTGGAGTCGGAATCGGTAATTTTGAAGAGGGTGGAGCCGGGATTGGAGTTGGAGTCGCCAATTTTCAAGAGGTTGGAGTCCATACCTGATCCTAACACCTATATCATACCTGCCATCTATATTACTACCACCTCTAATTCTTTCATAACACCACAATCCATATACAAATTGAAATAACCAACGAAGACATATAATATATCCTCAAGCTCACTTCACTCCGTCTATTAATATTGAAACTCACATTCACTCCATTTATCTCCTACACCACGCTTTAACAATCGTCCATATATACTTTTTGAACTTTCAATTCAGAAGCTTACCACCAACACCATATCATCAATAATACACCTTCGCCCATAGCGCTTCCGTATTAAGTCATTTCATACGCCTGCCGATTGCAACATTATCCTGCCAACACGCTAAATACCATATGGTGAGTAATGGTCGTAAAACATACTTCACTCACTTCTCATCTTTCTGTCATAATAATATTTTAACACATACCCATTTATTTATTTTTTATGCCTAAAGCGACAGTTAAAAGCACGCTTAATCCCACTTCTTCTGTTTCTATACTTATCAACATCTGTCTCAGATATAATACTATCTACTATATTAGACTGATACATTCCTTATCCGACATACAATATAAGTATATATATCATTCTACTAATTTCCCTACTACACTTAATAACTAATTTCCCTATAATTCCTAACGTTACCCTTATCTCATTCTACTCTTAATATATAAGGGTACCATCACTTGCTCCTATTATCATATATGCTCCAATCTATAACTCCGGAACTATGCTCTCCATAACCACATTTGTTAGCATACTTCCAATCCACATCAATCTACCCATCCATGTCTCCGTTCTTGATCTATTTCGCCGGTATTTCTCATCTATACCTGCAGATCTTCACTATTCTTTCAACTTTCTCGCTCTACACATTACTCTTCCTCTTTCTAATGACCTCATGCCCAAAAAAAAAATAACCTATTCCTACTGCACCATCAAACCCACACACACTTTCAACTATCACCTCTTCATTATCGCCAATTGTTATGCCAGATTTTTTCCGAAGTGTTCATCCACCACTACTTATAGTTACACTATACTCAATTACTCTACTCAGTTAATAAAGATTTTACTTCAAGTTAAATTATTATGAATGCATGAGGTCATTAAAAGACACTGATAATTGGTGGTATTTTAATATATTTATCACTCCTTTATTCTATTCGGGGGTATAAGGTATTATATATATATACGGTTTCAGAGTTATATAGCCTATTATGCTCATTTGCTATAATATTATATATTACTATTATATACTACTATATATATATATATAATATAATATATATATATATATATACTATATATATATGATACATAATAATATATTACTATATATTAATATATTATATTATATCATATATATATATATATATTAATAATATATTAATATAATAAGTTATATATGATATATATATTATGATACTATATATTTAATAACAATAAGGATATTCTTTTAGGCTCTTTCATATAGCGAGGGTGGTCGCGCGAAGGTGTGGCTTTAATCAGCAGGTCGAAAACGACACACGCATCAAACTAATAATTGCTATACCGGACACTAAAAAGTAACTCGGTGTGCAGATATAACACACGCATAAACTGTGTGAGAGGTTAAATATACAGATGAGCTGAGAGTGTTTAAATTGAAAAGAAAAAGTACTGAGAGTCAGTACTTATAATATACTTACGTTATATTCTTAGAAAAACTAGTTTCACGTTTTAAGTAATATGAGATATAACTAGGAGTAATGATAGGTAATCGTGTCCACATATTTCTGACATATATATCATATATAATATATATTAAATATACTATATATATATATATTATAATATATAATATATATATAATATATATATATATATATTAATATAATATCTATAATACATATAATATATATATTAATTAATATATAATACTTCATTATACTAATCTATATACCTATATTGATGTTAATAAGAGAGTGCAGGAGTAGCTATTAGACCCAGACTCTTATTGACACTCATCATATCACTCATAAAACCTATTTCTCCACTCAGACTTCTATCACAATTGAGATAAATATGAGTTATTAACTATATATATTATTTATAAATGTTATCAAATTAAAAAATTCTCAAATATTATGCTTGAAAATATCATAACTATATATAAAAACTCTTCTGAGTATGGAGAGCTTCATTGACTGCTATGCACTCTAGTATCTTCTCTCTTATAACATGGATATAATGACATACCTGAGAACAATCAGCTATTGATTCACTATCTGACGCCTTTCTACGATCAAGGACAAACTCCTACTGTTATGGAAGGGGCAGCTAACCCTGTTTGCGTAGTTTGCAGAGATGATGAGTAACATCACATTTTATGAATTATACGACCATCCAGACGATAGCTACATTGTGACTTCTTTAATTGCCGACTCCCACTAGCATGCTCGCTCTTTGCATATGTTTATACCGATCATGATTTAGTTTAGACAAGTTTGTCATGTTCTATACTTGACATTGCTTGTGTTACTACGTACAGTCATCGTCTATGTCTAGGAGGCAAAAGACAGATTCTCTATCTCCATGGCATACATGCTTAGTGCGTAATTCATCTGTCTAACAGATGGTAATTAGGTGTCTGTTTCATTCTCAGATTTGATTCTACATTAGGGAATGCTGATTGAACATGAAGTGATATATTGATATATATTTTAATTTGTGGCTGGTGTACAAGATTTCCTATGACATTTTGTTCGAAGCACAGTCTATATTCGATTCATAAGTAGTGTTCTATCGAATATATAGTATATATAATATTATTACTAATCTCGCAATAGGTTGATATAGACTTGTCGCTTTGCTATACATAAGTTCGATGGTCTATACAATTTCATAATAATTTTTGTGATTTACATGTATATACACACTCCTCTCTGTCAATCTGCCTTCTGTTTTTCTTGTAAGAGTGCATCTTGGAGTTTATGATTATCTAATAAATGGCTATACATCTTTTGACTCAGGCAAGTGCTTGCTTGTATATATCTGATGCTCTTGTGCTTGAAAGACTATAGCTACTTTTTCTACTAGTAATTTTAGCACAGCTTTTATATACTATTACCATTGCAACATGATTAAAAATGTTTTGATCTTGTAACTTTGTCTCTTGCAGGAAGATATTTCTTCTAAAGCATCATCTTCGTTTATAAGCATCTCATTTAGATCTGACTTATTCTATATTAACATCAGTGTATACAACTTATTTAGTCCTTTGCTTGTTTTTTCTCTAAATATAATCAATGATTATCTGGTAAACCTTTTATAATAAATATCCGAAAGTTAGAAGCATTAATAATTTACTACATACATCTTAGCCAATTTTATATTGGGTGTTGAGACCATTAGGAATGTTGTAGGGACAGGTGACATCAAATGTTTGATCACATATTTATACTCTCATTATACAATTAAAATAACATATAGTCACTTGCTACACAGTACATAGGATTCTCTTGGCGCGATGAGTAGTTAATTATAATAGAGTAATTCATAAATGTGCTTGTTAGATGAACTCTAAAATAGTCGACGATAACAAACCGCTATTAATAATATACTATATATATAACAATTGCTATATATAAATATTATTATAATAAATATAAAAATATTTATGTGAATGGAAAGAAAGTGGTTAAACCAGTAGTATTAACACTAAAACACTAAAAAATACGTTAACACAGAATCACCTTATTAATCATTACTGATTTTTAATTTATTTACTTAATGAAATACATAGTGGCTATTTTAACTTCCTTTTATTCCCTAAGACCTAAGTAATCGATAAGTAATCTTAAAGTTACTCAAAATATTTATCAATAATAATAATAAAAAGACTAAAATATTATAATATATATATTATTTGGTTCTGAGCGAGATTAAAGATTACACCAATTACTCTTTATATGTTAATAATACCGTTCACAACATCATGTATATTTTTATTATTTATTTCGAATATATTTCTCATTTAATATCGAAGAACACAATATATCCAATACACTCTAGGGAAATGAGAACAAATAAAAAGATTAAATATATACATCATCATATACTTATTTTGATGAAAAATAAGAGGCTAGAATATATGTATACTTTATATGTAGCCTGCTTGGTACAAGTGATAATAATCTAGAAAAATAAACACTCTATAAAATCGCTTTGGCAGCAAATCCACTAGTGATGTTGATTGTAGATGTGTGTGTATGTTACTGAAGATGAGAGAGAAGGGAGTTAATTATTATTATGGGGTTTCTATCTAATTGATATATAATATTAATATATATATATATATATCATATATATTATATATATATATATATTATATATATATTAATATATATATATAATAATTATATTATATATATATATATATTATATATATATAAACTGTAAAACCAATTACTATGAAATTAACAAGTTGTCAAGCTATATTTTTCGGGTCTTTATTTTGACTTCGAATTAACAAGTCATAATTTGAATTTAAGTATTTCTTCTACATCATAAATTTGACCTTTTATTCACTGACTGAATATTCACCTTTTTTTTCAAAGTTCCGTCGACCCTATAAGCCCCCCTCCCCCCTATTTATTGGGTCTTTTAGGACCCTTGAATTGAACTAAAGTTTATTTCTCATTTAATCCCAAGGGGTCCAACAATTCACCTAAGACCCCTTTATATATATGTCCAAAGTTCGTTACATCTGTCCACATCATTTTCAAATTTGAAAAAAAAGGGAAATAAAAAAAATATTTTATCCTTTTTACTTTATGCATAATCATAAATTCAACAATTTTAGAATATAATCAGTTCTTTGACTAAACTTGTTTTTTACTACTATTTAATTAAACATACTCATTTTTCAATTGTCATTTCCTTTAAATACTTTTTCGCATATTTATATTCTTAAAAAGTCCATCTCAAAAAAATCATTTTTTAGCATATATTAACTAAAATAAGAAATATCAAAACTTTAAAAACACACAACAAAAAAAACTAAAAAAATATAAAATCCTAAATCCGCGACGTTTTCTTGTAGAAAAGTCTTCTAAATAAAAATGGCTGCAAGTCTACTCCCGGAATTAGAATGACATTCTCCACAAGACTGAAAATAAAATCAATCTAATTCTATTTTCTTACTCCCTCTAATCTCCTCCTAATCTATTATCTTTAATAAACTCCAGATTTTATTATTACTTTTCTCTTTGGTTAATCCATCAGCAATTTGGTCTCTGTCGACCGGAAATCAAAGTTAACTTAGCCATCCTAAAATTTAGATTGATATTCAACCATAGTCTAATTCTTAACACTTCCATTTTTAACCCAGATTCGACGAATATTATCACGAAAGAAAGATTTGCAACTGTTAACGATTATCTCTACTTTAAAATTCTCAGTCATCACATTTAATTCTTCCCATATAAGAAATTTATATATTCAGCCCATTCTATGCTTCTACCCATTACCCATTTTAGTTCCCAGCACCTAAGTGATCCTACACCTTTTGCTAATTGACTTCCCAACAATTGTGTTGTTCTTCCATACTATCCTTAATAACACAGTACCAATTTGAGTTTACCTTCGTACAATATTTCCCAAAAGATGCGTCTAGGATAAACTTCTAGAACTAATTTTTCCCTTTTTATATTTCTCTATTACAAACACCAGTGTTTTATCTTTTTGTTTTTTCCACCTCTTATTCTTTCCTTTCACATATTATGACCATTCGCACATTGCATATTTCTACCTAGTTTACTCTACAGAAAGCTCACTCAGGCCTAGTATGCTGTCTAGCCAGTTAAGTTTTCCTAATACAGAACGATAAGACGTCTGTTCTTCCTTATTCAAATCTTCATCCAAATTCTTTCTTTTTTCCATGTCGATTTTCTCTAATTTCTCTTGTATATATTTATTCTGGTCCTTCTTATATCCAACCAACTTTTTGAATTACCCCTTTTCACCGTCTTCAAAGCAGCCTCAACTTCCTATTCTGCAATACTTTCCACATATTCTTTCCATCTTATTTTTCATCCATCTGCTCTCCATAAATCATGTCATAAAAGTGAATTCCCATTATTCCTATAAATTGATACCTTTATCCTTCCAAAAAAAAAATTGTTTTTCTATCTTTCTTTTCTCACCCCCTGTTTCTTTTATTATTTCACTCATGACTGTCATACCAACTTCTTGCAGCATCACTTTAAACCATATACGCCTTCCGGATTACCAAATTTTTCCGTATTGCTTCTTCTGTGTAGCTAAAATACATCTCTTTTCAAAGGTTTTTCCTTGAAGATAAGGCTCATTTTAACATCTAAGAGTTATTTATTCCTCCAATCAACATTCATTTAATTATTGTCCCGTCAAGACATTTAAACTCAGTTATAAAAGTAGGCAATTCACGAAGCCACAACTTTCTTTGTTCGATTTTGTTCCATGAATCCATTTAGCAAACTGAAACTGGGCTTTTTCAACAATATTACCAGCCCCTCCCCTCTTTTCTTTTGACTTACTTATCCACTTGTTTCTCACACGGTCTCATATTTTTTAATTCAAAAGTCTACCTCTTTCATAACACTTCTTTTCCTTCCAGCTTAAAAGATGGCCTTGTTTTGTGGCCAATTTACTCATTGTCGCCATTTTTTCCAGTCTACCATTTTCCTCCAATAACTATTCTTCATCATCATTAATGGCTATTTCTTTCCTCATATCTCGGTTATATTTTGCTTCATCTTTTTCATTAGTTTTTTCAGCACAAATAAATTTGTTCTTAAGCATGTGTATCTATCATTGTAACGAAAACGATAATATTATAAGAATATTATTAGTCCAACATTTTTTTCCACACCTTCTTCCTCTCCTCAATTTCCCTCAACTTTCTTCATCCGGGTTTTTAACATGATATTCTCCTCCATCTTTAATTTTGGATATATTCAAGACTTGTCTTGCCATCCCTCCTCCTCTTCCTCCTGCTCTTACAACTACTATTCTTCCTCTTCTTCCACCTCGTATGTTTTTCCTCATCTTCTCATCTACTTGATCACTTCTCATGATTTCTTCTTTGTATTCCCCTTGTTATTCCTGTTGTTAATTTCTTTTCATGTTAACTCCATGTCTCACCACACACTGTTTTTCCTGTTCTCTTCCCCACCACTTTTGCGGGTCCTCTCCTCATGTTTTCATTTCTTCTTCTTTGACACAACTTTGTCCTCCTAAATTCTGCCTCCCAGTTTATTAATGTCTGACATTCAATGTTTTTAAAGCTCTCTTTTATCCTAATTGCTTTACAATCTACACGTTGGCACTATTCTTTATTTTTCTTGAATTTCCATAACTCTTTCGACTTGATTCCTTCCCAATTTGTCTTCCAATTTGATGTCGAGTGTACTCTTCTTTCTTTTTCATAGTTTTATTGTTAATATTCCGAACATTTTGTCTGGGTGAAAAACCACCAGTTGAAATTATCCCATTTCTAGCATTTATCATCCAGATAAAGAGCCTCATTCTTCCTCCTGTTTTTTCTTCTTTTACTTTCTTAGACTTTCCTTTCAGCAAATTCCTACCATTCCCTCGCATTTGCCATCGGTCCACGGACTTTCCCTGCAGTGCATTAAAAGTCTTCCAAAACTAATCGTAAATCTGTAAATTCCTTTATTCTGGAATCCCTTCCACCATCAGTTCTTTTTTCTCTTGTAACCGAAAATTCCTATCTCAACTTTCCATACAATTTTTTCATTTTTCAATGTTTTACAAGTTACATCAACATCCAGTATGCGCAATTCCATTCAGGTCCACCATTTTCATACATTTACTTATATGCATCATTTAGTACCACAACTCTGAGGGCAAATCCTTTACTAAAGTGTATAGAATATACATTGGTCAGTTATTCTGACCGTGAAGCGCACAACCCTCAAGGGAGAAAATCTGAATAAAATAGGAACCAATTTGAAAATGTTGCAATAAGAATATTTCAAGCTTGTTCGTAGTTCGTATTCCATTCTATTTTGACACGACCTTTGGGTGTCATTCATTTTTTGACAGTAATAGCTAGATTTTTTTTTATGTTAAAGCATCAACTTTCTGAAGTGTAAAAGCGATGAGGAAGTTGCGTTACTCCTTCTCTTATCTCTAGGTATGTTAAAGACAATTAGTATAATAGGTATAATATTTATTTACATATATATCCAAAAACATTTAAGATCTCACTTGAATCATAATTTCACAATATTCTGATGTATTTATCGTTAGTTTTTCATCCTTAAAATCATCAATACACTGTTTAAATTTCTAATTATAGTATGATTTCTAAATATTTTCTTAGTATTTATACATAGATTTTAGGAACTAAGTTGTAAAACTTTTAGCTCTAACTTTAATTTTTTGACTGCTAAGTATAGGTATTAATAATCGTTATGCTAACACTTCAAATTTATCTTGTAGTTATTCTTAGGATAATTTCTAAAATCATTTACAACTCAAAAATTCCTTATTATTTTCTATTCAGTAGATAATTCCCAATAATCAATCTAAAGTCGATTACATAATTGAGTTTATTCATTATTATACCATTATTAATATTAATATTAAACTCCACTTGCAGTCCACTTAATCAGTAATATTTATTATAGCTTTTAGATTCATTTAGCCTATTTATATTTATAATATATACTTACCAATAATCAAATTTGATTTAGCTATCTAAAAGATGATATACGATGCGGTTATTTTATCATAACTTTCTTGAAATATATTGGATTCATTAGCTTCGCATATCATTGTGAAGTACTTGATGTCTCCTTACCCCTCTAATCCCCTTTTCTTATCATTAACAACCATTCCCGACTTTTTAATAAAATCTAATTTCAACGTTTCGTTCTTTAATAAATGCATCTCCAAGATAACCTGGATATGTAAAATAACGTGCTGGATCTAATTTATGAGATAAGTATCTAAACAAGTTTTTCTAAAATTTTCAAACACATCAGCTATAATAATGTATCAGATTGTAAGTATACCAACATATGGTAATTCTTTCAATGTTTTCGCCATCTACAATTTTTGTCCAGATAGCTCGCGCTGTTTCGTAGTCCTCGTTTTATACTCTTCATATATCAAATATTTATAAATTTTCTCTTTTTTAGTAAATTTCATGATAACATTTTCTTTACTCATACCATCCAAGTCGTATGATAACATTCCTTTACGTTTAGTAGCTGAAACTGTTCATCTTGATAATAATTTGTATAAATTCTTTAAATTTCATTTCTAAATTTGACTGCAGTTTAGCTACGGCGCGATGACATAGAATCTAAAACTATCGAGGAATCTCAACTCCATGCTTGTTGAGATTGTTCCTTCATCAACTTTTATAAACTGACTGAAACTTATATAAGTTTTATCCGTTTGAGGAATGGCTTTTAATTCACCACTCGGTCCGTCCATGATTCGTTAACGAATAAATGAGCATTCGTCATTCTGATACAGTTGTGCATTAATTGGAATAAATTTAGGATCCTAATTGTAAATTACAACTCTATGAGCAGGTCCTCTATATTCTCCTGTTAAATGATTATGGTCTCTTACTTTGAAATCTGATTGTGTATATTCTTTTTTACATACATAACAACGAATAGCATTTTCATGATTCATTTTTTCTTCCGGAGTTAAATTCATTGGTTCGTTCATTTTCAATAATTCATAAATTCTTTTTGATTCTGAAATTAAATATTCTGTAAACGTTTTAGGTGCTTCGTTTCCTTCATATATTTCGAGCTTTGAATATTCATCTCTATTTCACATTTCGTATAACAACACCAGCTGTTTGGTTGATGTTTCTGTAATTAATGTATAAGATTCTTTAGATCTGTTGAAACTACGCTTGGTCTTTGTTAAGGTGCATCAAAATCCTGCATATCCTAACAAAATGGATGTCTGAATTGTTAATAATACAGTTTAAATTGAACTTGACCTTCAGATATATTCATTCTTTACCGGTTTATGAAAACTAATTCTGTATATGATTATCTAATAATCAATGAATATATTTTAAAAAAAATCGACATGGATAAGTTTTCTCTTTATGCTTTTTATCTATGAATGGACTCAAATGTTTCATCAGTATATAATGTGTATTTATCATTTGATAAAAAGTAATAACACTGTAGTTTTCTCAACTTTTGTAATTCTAAAGGATATAATATTTCTTCTCATCTAGTCCAAAATATTAAATGATCACCTCGTTTGGTCTCAATTTCTAATCTGTTTAATGTGGAAATCTGGAAATTTTATTCCTTTCCAATTATAATTTTTAGATACTTCTTTTATCTTAAATTCTTTTTGATTCTGAAATTAAATATTCTGTAAACGTTTTAGGTGCTTCGTTTCCTTCATATATTTAGAGCTTTGAATATTCATCTACATCACATTCGTATAACAACACCAACTGTTTGGTTGATGTTTCTGTAAGTTAATGGTATAAGATTCTTTAGGATCTGGTTGATCATGTTTGTATCTTTTTGTAAGTGCATTCAAAACTGCATATATAACAAATGATGTCGAATGTTTATACTACAGTTTAATTGAACTTGACCTTCAGATAATTCCATTCTTACCGGTTTATGAATACTACATTCTGGTATATGATTATCTAATAATTCTTTTTTATAAAAACTATGTAAACAGAATCGACATGATACGTTTTATTTTCATGCTTCTTATTTATAAATGGATTAGACAGGCTGCTTCTTATGGTACTTTTTACATTGATTTCAAAAAGTAAATCAACATTTTTATTTTCTCAGATTTGTAATTCTTCAAGATATAAATTTTCTTTCTCTCAATCTAGTCCAAATACGTTCAACGACAACATGTCGTTGGTTCTCTAAAATTACTCAATCTGTTTTAATTGAAACTGGAAATTCTATTCCTTTCCAATTATAATTTTTAGATACTTCCTTTATTCTTGTTGATAATCTATGTGGATGACCTTGCCATGCTAAACAATCAGAATCTTGCTATATCCATTTGAAACATTTCGTTACCATTTGTCTTTGACCATTGAATCCGACCAACTTACTATTAAATGAATTATTAATCAATCAATTTATTTATTAAAATATATTATTATTATTATCATATATTATTATTATATTAATTAATTATTAGTATTTATATTATATATATTATTATTATTATTATTATTATATTAATTTTTTATTATTAATATTATAATATATTAATGTATTAATATAATATATATTAATAATATTCATTTTATTGATTATTATATTATTATTTTATTATTATTATTATTAGATATTAATTTATTTATATTAATAATAATCATATATTGAAAATTCTTAGCTATTGAATTAAATTCCATTATTTTTTTATATAATATTGTTGTATTTTATATATAATATTAATTATTATATTATTATTATTATTATTTTTATTATTATTATTATTATTATTATTATTATTATTATTATTATTATTATTATTATTATTATTATTATTATATTATTATATATTTTATTATTATAGTTATATTATTCTTATTATATCTATATTATTACTTATTATTATATATAATTTATTTATTCTCGATATTATAATTATTTATTAATTAGTTGTTATTATTAATTATATTATATTATTATTATTATTATTTAATTATTATTATTATTATTATAGCATATTTTTACTAAACTTTTAACATAAGGGAGCTATAAAATTGAAACAGCATTTAATTACAATGATTTCTTTTATAAAGAAACAAT
>JABUQX010073261.1:0-5000 GCA_015478945.1 Trachelipus rathkii
AGGCCTGCCGCAATGATCTTCGACACAGATGCCCCGTGTAGGTAGTGCGTAAAAAGAAAGTGCGTGGCAGAACCTGCATGATACAGGCCTCGGGGCCGGCTGAAGTATTGGGTTGGGTTCCGCGTTGGCGCGCTCAGATCTTCGCCTTCGTATTGTCATCATCACCACTCCGGTGCCGTGTACCTCCGCCAACTGTATCTGCAGATGTCGTGCCGTTTTCTGTGTGACGCTCCTTCCTTTTTGCACGCACGCAGACGCATAAATCGGCCTTCCACGGTGTCGTAGCCCTGAGCCAACTTTGTCATCGCCGCCGGATGATCGCGTCAGGGTTTCTGGTACTGTTGACCACCCGTTCAATCAAGTGTTGTGTTCACCACAATTTGAACCGTTGAACGGCGCCCGGCGCCCGTGTCCTGGCGTGGAGTGTTACATTGCACGCGAACTGATTTCGTGACAGTTGATTTTAATTATCCTCTCCATAATATCATATCGTTCGGCAAACGAATGATCCTCACTCGATTTATACCTGACATAACCTACCCCTACATTCTCCCTGTAGGTCTAGTTACGTGGCTTATGTTTTCCTAAATTTATTGCGGTGATTTATTCTATTGCAGCGAATTCTCTGCAGGTTACATTATGTGTATAGATCATGCTGTCGTTCGTGTTAGTGTGGGTTTCATATGGAAGAGACCTCTCCTGTTCCGGTGAGTAAGATTTACCCTAGTGGTAGTTATTTGACGAGTATGGCAGTGAGAGATATATATATATGATAGCAGACAGTGATGATAGAGAGAGAGAGAGGAGAGAGAGAAAGAGAGGATAGATAGGTCTATGGCATGTAGTGGTATATGGTTTGGTATATATCTCTCTATCTCTACGTCATTACCAGTATAATTATTATTATATTATTATTATTACATATATTATTATATTATTATATATATATATATATATATATATATATATATATGTTATTACGATATATATATTATATATATATATTTATTATTATTGGTTGATTGGTTATATACATTATTATTACATATATATATATATACATATTATATATATATATATTGGGCGTTATATTATTATTATATATTGTTATTATATATTATATTACATATATATATATTATATTATTATATTATTTATTATTATTATTATTATATATATAAATATATATATATATACCTGTATATATATATACCGTATATATATAATATACTATATATATAAGTTGATATATATATTATATATATATATATTATTACATATATTATTATTATTATTATACATATATATATATTATATACATACGTATTATTATTATTAGTTATATATATATATATATATATATGTATATATATTAAGTTATTATTATTATATATATATTATATATATATATATATATTTATATTGTTATAATATATAAATATATATATATATATATATATATATATATATTTATATATATATATATATATATATATATATATATATATATATATATATATATATAATATATATATATATATTATATATATTATTATTATTAATATATATACATATATATATATATATATATATATATATATATATATATATATATATATATATATTAATATATATATATATATATATATATATATATATATATATATATATATATATATATATATATATATATATATATAATAAGGTATAAAAATAGAGTAAATGTGTGGGTTTTGTGATGGGGTATGATTGTGGGCCTGGTCCATTGGATGAACCCCACATTGACGAGATACTACAGTGAGGGTCCGTCATGGTCTCGTGAAACCCTAGAGTGGATTTTCTGGCTGAGACAAGATCTCACTAATGGTATTATGTTAATTTTCTACTTACGTCATATTCCCACCACTTTCTGCTTCCGGTGCATAAAAAGCACCCCACCCCAATTCATTTGAAAGGATGTTGGATGATGATGGTGATAATGATGATAATGATGATGATGATGATGTTGATTATATATATATATGTATATATATATATATATATAGAAGATATATATATATATATATATATATATATATATATATATATATATATATATATATATATATATATATATATAGAGAGAGAGAGAGAGAGAGAGAGAGAGAGGTTCTGTTGTGTTATATTAATGGGCTATTACTATTTTATTTTTATTTTTTTAAGAAATCGTTATAAAATAGTGTATTTGCTAATTTTCATCGGTAAAACAATGCTTTTAAATATGAAACAATAAACCTCTAAATTTTATATTTATAACTTTGTCTATGAACAAAATTATCAATTATAGCGACACAAGCAGAATTTCACCGATTTTCATGAAACTTATAAGAAATATTTGAAATGATCCGTAAAGAGAGAAAAATGTAGAAAAAAAAAAGTTTAAAAAATGGACCTGAAAAAAGTTATGAAGTTTTCAAATTTGATATTTAATGCCAGATGCTTCTTTTTTTTAAATTTTTTTTTATAAACTTACATATACTTATAGTATTGAAGCAATATTTTATTATTTTTCCAGCACTCAAATATGTTCATGTGCCTAACAAAAAATTTAATGAGAATGAAGAAAAATTAAAGAGGGAATTCAAATATAGCTTGGTTTTAAGTTTACTGGAAAAATAAATTTACAAATATTTATAGGGAAATTTTTACATTATATAATTCTCTATTAAATGAAAATATATAATGTGGGATATGAATTCTTCTTCTTTAACTTGCTGGGTTTCTTCCTCTTCTGTTAATACCAGTTCAACTACTAGATATCATCAATTTGGAGCCAATCACCCATCTGTAAAAATGGGACTTTTATGGGCTCTTCTATTAATTATTATTATTATTATTATTATTATTATTATTATTATTATTATTATTATTATTATTATATATTATTATTATTATTATTATTATTATTATTATTATTATTATTATTATTATTATTATTATTATTATTATTATTATTTTTATTATTTTATTTTTTATTCTTTTATTCTTTTTATTCTTTTTATTCTTTTTATTCTTTTTATTCTTTTTATTCTTTTTATTCTTTTTATTATTTTTATTCTTTTTATTATTTTTATTCTTTTTATTATTTTTATTATTTTTATTCTTTTAATTCTTTTAATTCTTTTTATTATTATTATTATTTTTATTATTTTATTATTATTATTATTATTATTATTATTATTATTATTATTATTATTATTATTATTATTATTATTATTATTATTATTATTATTATTATTATTATTATTATTATTATTATTATTATTATTATATATTATTATTATTATTATTATTATTATTATTATTATTATTATTATTATTATTATTATTATTATTATTATTATTATTATTATTATTATTATTATTATTATTATTATTATTATTATTACTATTTTCATTATTATTACTATTATTATTATTATTATTATTTTTATTATCATTATTTTGGCTCAAACAAAATTAAAACTCGATTGATTACACAATGTTACAAGAAAATTGTTTCTTCTGATTTTTCTTTTGTTTTTTATTCCGTTTTTTTATGTAGATTCCAAATATGTTTAGTTTTTTTCTAGCATCTACCGTTTTTGTGTTACGACGGCAGGAATTATTTATTGGCATCCAATTTTGTATGGTGGTTATACCGTTACAAAAAAAAATTTTTTTGGTTTCTTCAGATTTTTTTATTGTTTTTTATTCAGTTTTTTATGCAGATTTCAAATATGTTAGTTTTTCTAGCATTGACCGTTTTGTGTTACGACGGTAGGAAGTATTTATTGAAATTTTTTTTTTTATAAAATCTTTCAAAAAAAAAAAAAAAAAAAAAAAAAAAATATTGTTTCTTCTGATTTTTTATTGTTTTTATTCAGGCTTTTTTATGAAGATTCCAAATATGTTTTTAGTTTTTCTCTAGCATTTACCATTTTTGTGTTACGACGGCAGGAAATATTTATTGGCAAATCATTTTGTATGTGGTTAATGTTACAAAAAGAATATTTTTTTTGTTTTTCTGATTTATTATTTTTATTCAAAGTATGCAGATTCCAATATGGTTTTAGTTTTTCTCTAGCATTTACCATTTTTGTGTTACGACGGCAGGAAATATTTATTGGCAAATCATTTTGTATGGTGGTTACCGTTACAAAAATAAAATATTTTTTTTTGTTTTTTCGATTTTTTATTGTTTATGCAGATCTAAATATGTTTTAGTTTATGATCCAGCTAGGTTGTTTATGGCGAAGACAACCACAATACAAAAATGAGAAGATGCCACAATACTTCCCTGTCCGTCGTAACACAAAAACGGTCGATGCTAGAAAGAAACTAAAAACATATTTTGAATCTGCATAAAAAACGGAATAAAAAACAATAAAAAAATCGAAGAAAGAAATTTTTATTTTTTGTAAAACGGTAACCACCATACAAAATGAGATGCCAATAATTACTTCCTGCCGTCGTAACACAAAAACGATCGATGCTACAGAAAAACTAAAAATATATTTGGAATCTGCATAAAAAACTGAATAAAAAACAATAAAAAAATCAGAAAAAACAAAAAAAAAATCTTTTTTTGTAACATTGTGTTATTTTATTCAATCTATATCTAACAATTGAAGAAACTGCTTTAAAAATTTTTTTGGAAAATACTCTTTAAGAATTACTTTCTTGTAAATAAGGGAGAACAAAAAGAGTTTTAGCTGAAACTAAATCAAACTTTGTTCTCTTTACCACCTTTTCTGAAGAGTTTCCAAGTAGGAAACTGAGCAGGACTTCTCCTTGTCTAATTATTGGTAAAGGGGTCCTTTTCTTGGTTGACCTTCTTGATAGGATATGGGGTAGAAGTACTATACCAATATTTGGTGGTTGGTAGTTTTTATCTCAAATTTAAATAATAAAATTTTTTAGAGTTTGGTATTATTTTCGTTATCAGTGTCCACTGTTTGTTGGTGATCTTTAAATAATAG
>JABUQX010073261.1:20000-22500 GCA_015478945.1 Trachelipus rathkii
TTATTATTATTATTATTATTATTATTATTATTATTAATGTGTGTGTGTGTGTGTGTGTATTATTTTTATTATTATTATTATTATTATTATTATTATTATTATTATTATTATTATTATTATTATTATTATTATTATTTTTATTATTATTATTGTATTATTATTGTATTGTGTGTGTGTGTGTGTGTGTGTTATTATTATTTGTATTAGTATTATTATTATTAATTATTATTGTTATTATTAATATATTGTGTGTATTATTATTATTATTATTATTATTATTATTATTATTATTATTATTATTATTATTATTATTATTATTATTATTATTATTATTATTATTATTATTATTATTATTATTATTATTATTATTTTTATTATTATGTTTATTTTCAAATATTATTATTATTATTATTATTATTATTATTATTATTATTATTGCTATTATTATTATTATTATTATTATTATTATTATCATTATCATTATTATTGTGTGTGTGTTATTATTATTATTATATTATTATTATTATTGTGTGTGTGTGTGTGTATTATTATTATTATTATTATTATAATCTTATTATTATATTGACATTATTACAATTATTATCCAATATTATTATCCCTAAAGTGAGCACCAGTATTATAATTATTTTTATTGTTATTATTATTCTTGTTGTTTGTTTGTATGTGTGTGTGTTCGTGTGTGTGTGTGTGTGTGTTAATTATTATTATTTTTTAATTATTTTCTTTAAAAAATTATTATTATTTTGATTATGCATTATTATTATTATTAATATTATTATTATTATTATTATTATTATTATTATTAAATATTCTTTATTATTATTATTATTATTATTATTATTATTATTATTATTATTATTATTATTATTATTATTATTATTATTATTATTATTATTATTATTATTATTATCTCACTTCTTACATGACAGGAAGAGTGTAAAGTATACAATTTTTAGATATAAACCTTAGCTTAATTGGTGGGCTTGTAGTTACTTATAAAAGTTAAACTGTTAAACTCTTAATAAATAACTTACAGTGTAATAAGTAATTATTTTTCTATTGTTTTAGCTTTTGGGAAGTTACTGTGTAAGTTATTGGATATATATATATATATATATATATATATATATATATATATATATATATATATATAGTTTTTATATATATATATATATATATATATATATATATATATATATATATATATATATATATATATATATATATATATATATATATATATATATATATATATATATATATATATATATATATATGCCAATAATATATATTTATCTCTTTCTTCCTTATATATATATATATATATATATATATATATCTTTCTAATATTAATAATAACATATAATAATAATAATAGCATATTAAATATTAATTTTTTAAGTAAATGTGTATTAATTTTCAAATATTCTTATATATATATATATATATATAATAATATATATATATAACTCATATAACTTATGTATATATATATATGTAATGATAATGTGTAATAATAGTAATGTAATAATAATAACAATTGTAATAATAATAACTGGATGAAAGAAATAATAATGTATTTGTAATAGTAGCAACCATAATAATACTATATTAATAATAGCAATAATAACAATAATAATAATAATAATAATAATAATAATAATAATAATAATAATAATAATAATAATAACAATAATAATAATAATAATAATAATAATAATAATAATAATAATAATAATAATAATAATAATAATAATAATAATAATAATAATAATAATAATAATAATAAAAATAATAATAATAACTAATAATAAAAATAATAATAATAAAATCAAATTTAAAGACCTGGAATTTAAATCAAAAGAAATATTTTTTTAAGTGCTGGTCAGGAGTTTCATATTTCTTACCCAATAATTTGGTTGCATTTTATTGGAATCGTTTATTACATTTGCATAACAACTGTAGGAGTTTATTTATTGCTGTAATTTCTAACCTGTAAAATGGATCTTTCCTATTGCCAATGTGTATTATAATTCTTATAACTATTATTATTATTATTATTATTATTATTATTATTATTATTATTATTATTATTATTATTATTATTATTATTATTATTATTATTATTATTATTATTATTATTATTATTTCTATTTATTATTGTTATTATTATTATTATTATGGTTATGTGTGTGTGTGTATTAATGTGTGTGTGTGTGTGTATTATTATTATTATTATTATTATTATTATTATTATTATTATTATTATTATTATTATTGTGTGTGTGTGTGTATTATTATTATTATGATTATGATTATCATTATGATATGATTATTGTGTGTGTGTGTTATTATTATTATTATTGTGTGTGTGTGTGTGATTATTATTATTATTATTATTATTATTATTAGTAGTAGTAGTAGTAGTAGTAGTAGTAGTAGTAGTAGTAGTAGTAGTAGTAGCAGTATTACTATTGCT
>JABUQX010073261.1:40000-42500 GCA_015478945.1 Trachelipus rathkii
GGGAATTTAGAGAGCGATGACGAGTATCAAACCTGATTAAATGCTATTGATATATCAAGCATCACCACACAAGACTCCCCATAGTCCCTAAAGACAGAAGACCATATATCAGTGAGATGGGAAAGTATGTCACCAGTTGATCTTGAGTGTCGAAAGCCATCCTGATGATCTGGAAGAACGGGTGAGACTCCGGATGATCCAGGAAATGAAAGTTAAGAAAAGTTTCAAAATTTTTAGTTGAAATGCAAATGAAATCTATAAGACGATAGTTAGAAGAATCAGAATAGCTACCCTTTTTTCGGAACTGACTGAACATATGCGCACTTCTAGCACTGAGGAAATGTATTAGTATTTAGGCATAGAGAGTAAAGTTGAACGGTGACAGGCGCTAGCTCAGAAGCACGCTACCTCAGAGCACGGGGAGAAATGACATCCATTCATAGATATCAGGATCTCATGCACCCAACCATGTGTAATCGTAGATAGAGATGTGAAAAACCTGAGAGGAGAAGGATTAAAGAGGACGGATGCTAGAATTGTCCAGGGTAGAATTAGATAAAAGAAAGGATGCCGAAGAGATTGGTCTTTTCAGAAGGAGAGTTAGCTACATTTAAAGCAACGTCTTGGTCGAGGGATAAACGTGCGAACACTGTAACTTTTTTGTGAACTCTATTACACCATTTTGTAGGTGGATGAGACGAGGTATTAAAGGTCAGCAGGTAAACAGGATTTGGGGTGTCAGGCGAGTACCGACGATGGGGAAATCTATAAATGTTTGTAACGGAAAATCATTTCTGCTGGAGTTTTTTTTTAAATGACAGCAGTTAAATCTTTTGCGTCTTCTGTTTCAAAGAGTAAAAGTGCCTCAGATGTGTTTCTTATTTCATACAAGAGTATGAAATAAAGAGGAATATAATAATTTCCGACGAGACGTTAAAGGAGACAAAATAGAACTTATTCCGGGTAGCAGCTTTGACGAGAAAAGACCCATTTCTCACTAATGTGACTGGAGCATCTTCAACTACTAAAGCTTCTTCGAGAGCATCGCTAAGAATAATGTTTCTTTGCTGAATTAAGAGCTTTTGTAGGCAGTGGATCGCAATATGCAATACTGTATATCGGGAATGATGTATCAGCTGGCATTCCTGGGAGACGGGAAAGCTGCATATGTAGTAAAGCGAATTGGAGAAAGCCCGACTTTTCTTTGATGGTGGGCACCTTAGCAAGGATTGCCCTGATCGTTTGGGCCCCTGGGGTGTTAGGGGCATACCTGTCGACGAAGAAAAAAAAGGTGTAAGAAGGAAAAAAACGTAATTACCTGTTGGTCTAGAAATACTAGGGACCGAGGTGGGGTCTGGCTGGCTTTCCTTGATTTAGTAACCTGTTTTCTTTAATAGGCTTTTCCATAAAAAATTTAAACCACAAACTTCATCTCCATGGATGAGCAATATAACAATTAAAAAAATGAAACATAAAGTAAAATAACAAACGAATGGGGCTGGAAAGACGTATATTTCATAAGAAAGAAGGGAAATCCTTCTCCCCACAACAGGTTGCCAACCACAGAGACCCACACAACCTCCCGGACCCACCCCGTAGGGTAGGCTGTGGATGTGGGCCTCGGAAGATCATCCCGGAACTCTCACGCCGGTTTAATCCCCCCGTGTACCCACCTTATATCATTTATCTTCACGTAAAGCCCGAGATTATACACAAAAGTTCAGGAATTAGCCTGCCTCAGTAGTTAGTGAGGCTCAGGCTCCCTACAATTGGCGGCCCGATCAAAAGAAAAGAGCTAAATTACCTGTTTTTCCTACTGATATTCCTCATTTCACGGGGAATGAAGCCGTGGTGAAAGAAATGAGCTGAAACCAGATGCGGCGAAGAGGCATCTGGATAGCCCAAGGGACTGTGCAACGGGGAAAAGGAGGACACGACATACGCACAAAAACAATTTTAAATGGACTGATGGTTGGAGAATTAAAAAAAAAAAAAAGTAGAGGAAAACTGTGGATTAAAGAAAGATGGCTTTCGAGCATGGAATTGATATGAAAAATGGAGAGCGGAAAGAAAGAAGGTTGAAAGATATAGAGAGTTAAAGCTAATTGCAGATTGGCACAACAAATGCACATACACGTGCTGGGGGTCGGAGGGGTTACCAAAGATGATTTATTAGTTTTTCTCATTCCCTGGGTAGCACAAGGTTGTATATAAAGAGAACATGAGCACAAAATAAGAAACAAAACCCCCTTCCCGTGGTGTTTAGTAATATATATATATATATAATAATATATTATATATATATATATATTATAATATTATATATATATATGATTAATATTATATATAATATAGTATATATATATTATATATATATATTATATATTCTTCTCATATCTAACACTCCCCTAAGATTAGACAAATTGAGGAATTGAACACATTAGGGAGTTGAGTGGTATGAAGGAAGGCGTAAATGAGAGAATAAACCGATGAGTAATTG
>JABUQX010073261.1:45000-60000 GCA_015478945.1 Trachelipus rathkii
CTGGGATTTATATATATATTTATATACTAATAATATATATTATATATATATAATATATATATATATATATATATATATATATATAAATATATATTATATATATATATATATATTATTACATATATTTATATATATATATATATAATATATATATATATAATATATATTATATAATTATAATATAATATATATATATATATATTATATATATATTATACTATATAATATATAGTATATTATATATTATAATATATGTTATATTATATATATATTTTTTATATAATATATCTATATATATATATTTATATATATATATATATATATATATATATAATTATAATATATATATATATATACTATAGATATATAATATTATATATATATATATTATAATATATGATATATACTTACTTTCTTACTGTCCCCCCCAGGAAGGTCCCTGCCGTCTTTTAGTGAGAAGAAAACCACACCTGTCAGTTCGACCCTCAAGCCCATGGCGTCTCCACTCGCGCTCCTGTCTTCCCAGTCTTCTCTCTTGTATTTCCTTCACCGCAGGCAGCCCACATCTCATCAACGAATTCTTCAACACTCCTTTCATCTTCTTTCCTTGGGTTCTTCCTCTGAGTCTCCTTCCCTCCGGCGTCCTCTGACTCCCCACATCGTTTCTTTTCGCCAGCCTGTCTCTGGCCATCCTTTTCCAAATGTTCCCCCACCATCTGGATTCTTGCTAACATCTATCCTCGCTCACCATAGTTGTCACTCCGACTTCCCTTCTGACTCTCTTTCATTCCATATTCTATCTTTCTTAGTCTCTTCCTATATTTCCATTTATTGCTCTCAAGATCTTCATCTCCGTCGCCTGTTATCCTACTTTCATGGCCTTTTGGTTAGTACACCATGTCTCTGTCTGCTCCAGTAAAGCAATAGGTGCTTCTAAAACACTCCTTCGTAAATTACCTTCTTTTTTTCACCACTTCTACTACGCCCATATATTTGGGTCTCTTCATCAAAGGATACACAGCCCTTGCCGCTCTTCCTAACCTTCTTTCCTTCAATGCGTGATCCCTTGCATCCCACCCTCCGTTCCTCTGTATATATTTCACCGCACGTATTTGAATTCTTTAACTTTCTCAAGCTTTCTCCCATTCAACCATGCACTTCCCAACCGCTTCCTCCCCCTCTACTGCTCACCATATTCACTCAGTCTTTCCTCAGTGTTCATTTGCATTTTTAAGCCCCTTTGCTCCAAAGTTTTTTTCCGCCGAAAACATCTTCGCATTCTCTTTCCATTTCCTTCTCTGACTTATCACTCCACACCTTCCAAATCATCCGCAATTATGCCATGATAATCTTCCCTTCCATTCCCCCCCCCTCCTATCTTTAACACTTCTTCAATGACTTTATCAATATAAGCTATGAACAATAAGTGTGACAATACGCTTTCCCTGTTTCACCCCCCTCGCCACCTCAAACCATTTTCATTTTATAACCCTGTTCTCACATTGCACTTAGCCACTTTGTAGATACTCTTCAGTGCATTATAAATAAAAACACTCCATAATTTTTCTTTTTCTAACACCCTCCCCATAATTTCCATGTTCCTAGGTTTACGTGTCAAAAGCTTTCCCTTATAAAATCCATAAACACCACCACTAGATCCACCTCCTGTTTTACTCGTAAATCTTCTGCTTCCAAATCTGCTCTCAATGTGAAACATATAGGTCTGGTCGTACTCGCCTTACCCTTCCTGTATCCCATGCCTGTTCCTCTCCTCAATTGGGCGTTCGATGATTCTCTTTCTCAGTCTCTTTTCTCCAACACTTCTTTCAATATTTTTGCCATGATGAATGCTATCCAAAGAGATCCCTTTCTTGTAATTTTTACCACTCTCCAGAGTCTCCCTTTTCTGTTATATATGGACATAAATATAGTTTTTTTTCCCCAGCTCTCCGGGGACCTCTTTCCTTTCTCCCAACACTCATTTAGTAGAATAAGTCCAATACCTCTTCTCTCTCAACACGTTCTCCCCCGCCCTCCTTTAATTCAACTCAACTGCTATTCCATCTTTTCCGGGGATCTTAATTCATTTTTCATTTTCTTTATGGCTTTCAAATTTTCTAGTTTTTTTTTCTCTCTACTTTCATCTTCCGCATCCTCCTCATCATCTCTCTCCAACACCCCTCCTCCTCCAATCGCTCCTCCATCCTACTCCTTCATTTAGCAGCTCATCAAAATATTCCGTCCATCTATCATATTTTATTTCCTCTGCCGTTCCACCAGGGTTTTTCCCTCTTTATTCTTAATATTTATTACTTTGTTCTTTTCTTCCCACAAACATCGTAGTCTGTGTTCTATTATGTTCTGCCTCTTAAAAATATCCTTCTTCTATTAAACCTAGGTACATCTTATCTGCTAAGCTCCTCTGCAATCTTTCCTGGCTGGGCCTCTTTCTTGCATTTCTTTTCACTATTTCTGCCCTATTTCTGCCTCTACATATTCTTGGCCTTGATTGCAACCGTTCGTTCCCTTTTTTAACCATCTTCCTTCAATTTTTTATGAGTTTTTATCTTCACCGCCCTCCAGTGCACACCACAACTCGTTTGCCTACCCATAAATTATATGGCCCTCCCATCCATCTCGTGTAGCACTGCTGTAGGTGCTCGTATGCTTAAAGTCCGGTACCCTCCCATCATCCCCCACCACGCTCTATTTTTGTGTGGCTGAACCCTCCTTAAGTGAAAGTCTCCTTGCCCATACTCCTCGCTGCCTTCTCAATCACTTTTATTCTTGCTCTCTCCGGTGCATGAAAGGTAGGTGTCGTTTTGCTGGAGTACTACCACACAAGTCTGCGTAATACTACCCTACTCGTAGTTTAATCTACGGATGAGTTCCACCTTCGCTGAACTTACTCTCTTTAGAAAAATGTCAATCTGGGCTGTTCACGTATGGATAGCGAACATCTCGTGTGCAAAGACTCCTAGGCCTGATATGATAAGACACCCCACTTGATGCAAGTTACTCTTGTTCAATGGTCTGAATCGGTGAGTGTAAGTTTCTAACCAATAGTGAGTGATAATGAAGTCTTCGCGTTTTTACACATCTCGCTCTCCATTTTGCTCAGTAGGGGATATGCGTCGTTTCTGCCAACTTAACATCTATATGTTCCTTGAAGCATGTACTCAGGGTAATCTCTGAATTATTACGCGAAATTGTCGTCTGGTTTAAGTTGGCCCGATCATTGATGGATCTTCCTTTATGATTGCTTGTACGTAGTTTAAGCAGAAGGCACAGGCTGCTTCCCAGATTTATAAGTTTCTGTTACTTACTATCCTCTTCTTCCTAATCGGGGGGTTACTCCTCTAAGGAGCTTTTAATGTATCTATTACCTAAGGACCGTGAGATGTCTGAGGCTTTAGTGGTTGCCGGAAGACCTCAAAGAGAGGAAAGAGTGGAAATTCCATGTTTTTTTATGTAAACTATTCTGAATGATTTAAACAAAACCCTTGGGTTTTTGAAACTCCACCTTCAGCCTTCTTCTTAGTTCCACCGGTCCACACCATAAGCAAGTGGTATGCTAACCTCATTACAATGACTCTCTTTCTTTCCCTCTTGTTTGACTTACTGATTTCAGGGGATACATCCTATTATTCCCTTCGCTCTTTTTTGGCGCCCGAAAGCAACTGACATTTCTTCTTCCCAAGCCAAAAAAATTAACTGTGTAGCCGAGGCATTTTCAACTTATTACCCCCGAGTCTCCTCAAATTTTGAACATCTTCCCACTTCCGCCATTACTCACGTGTACTAGACTCCACCACCACTCTATCTGCGTAGTTAATTTTAATAAAATCTACTAAACTGATCTCCAAAATTCTAGTTATGACGACCACAAAAAATAAAAATATAACGCTACTCTCTCGACCCTCACTTATATAGACTGTTCAAAATGTATAAAAAACATTATAATATTTTGTGTATATAACATAGTATACTTCGCGACTTACCATTACCATTTTATTATAGTTCATTTAATCCCAATTTATTTTCTTGATACATTGATTCATTTTGTATTCTTCCGCAGACTTTTGGTGGCTCTATATATACAGGATTCTTTGGGACTTACTCAATGCTACCACCCTCATCGTTTTCGGCCTTCATTGTCTCTCCTCGTGACCTCCACAAATCTCGCCCGGACCCAAGCTATAGCCTTCCCCACTTTTTGCCTTCATCTCGTAAGCCTTCTATTTGTGCTACTAGTGTGGTGTCCATACGCACGGTTTAGTGTCCAGATGTAGTGCCGGTTGATTGCCCGTTTGGCCCAGATGCAGAAAATTTTTCAATATTACCTCCCATGCCACTGTGAAAATCTTGGCATTATCTTCCGATTTATAGTGCCATGGATTTATTCCAGATTGTAAATTTTAAAGGAAATATGCAAAATATTGTCTGATCCATTTTAAAATTGCTCCATCTTAGTGTAAGATGAGCGCTAGTCACTTGTTAGTGGTAACCTTTTGCCTACCACTATGTCACTCCTTGAATGGATATTCTTCGGACTGGCACAACCATACCAAGTTCTCAATTGTTCCCTTCATAAAGTTCCAAATGTTTTTCTATATAATCTGATATATTGACACTTCCTGCTCTGTGTAACTTCCTTCCTATCAACAAGGTGTGTACATAACTAAATAACATTGTGGGGTCAATTCTCTTTACGTCCCTCTCCCGAGTAACGGCCTTTTACTACAAAATTCACTCGCCATGCTTCCTCCAACCTTCCTCTACTCCACTGTACATCGGGACATATTCATCCTCCTCCAAAATCTCTACCCTCCTCCGCTCCCCTTACTTCTGCATCTCCGCCATGCCCCGCAGGTCAAATCCTTCTCTCTCCATCAGTCTTCAGCCACCTTTCTCCTCCTTGCGCCGCTGTATGTTGCAACGTTCAACGCATGCACATCTAAAATTTTTGGTGCTAAACGTATTCGAATTTTATAGCGTTTCGTTGCCTAGTTCGTCGGCCGAAAAAATCTCGTGTCCTAGTTGCCGGGCTGAGTCCAGAGTATTGCAAGCAGGTCATGTCGGGCAGGGCGGCTTGCTGGTCACGTCTGCCCCAACCAGAGCTGCCTTTGGGCCGGAAGGAAATGAGGATTTCAGAGCGGTGTAAAAAGCGAGAGAAGGTTATAGATTTCTCACACTAATGAACAATCTCGTTCTTGTCCTTGCTGTGAACAAGCGGCAACCCGCTCTCAAGAGGCGTGAGTGAAGATTGTATGTCATCCGCAATACTAAGTGTAGTGATTAATAATACTTTTCTAGAGTAGGGCCTTGGACATTGTCCTTTCAGATATTTTTTTTGTGCCCCCATTTATCAAAAATAATTCCCATTATCTCACAGTGATATCATTTTCCCGCATAATATTGGTAAAGAGGTGACTCAGTATAGTCATAACTTTTTAAAACCTTTTAAAATGAGTGATATTTGGTGATAAATAAAGTTAGACTCCGTTTAAATAGTAAATACGAATTGTGGGGCACAAGCATACTGCTCTTAATTTCATTCATAAGTAGGAGATCCACTTTACCTAGTGTGAATATCACTATAGTTGTATACGAATAGTATAGTGGCATAATAATGTCATATCCTAAACGGGAATACTCCCCTCCCTAAGGAGAAATCCATCCTAAAGTATTTTAACATAAACCTTAAATATATGGGGGGAAATTGATAAGGAGAAATATGCCGTGTCACACCTCGATTCAGTTTGCGAATTGAGCCATACTGGCTCCGTAAATATAACAGAAGAGTGTAAGTGGATGGGAGTGTTTTACTACGGCTTCATCTCAAGGAGAGTTTAGTTGGATGGGTGTTGAATGTTAATCCCCTTCAACTGCCATTACAGGCGAGGTCATTTGTGAGTCTTGAGATGATTCCAGCCCTACAGTTATTCTATGTGAGATGTCCCCGTCGAAGCGTCCGTCGAATCCCGCCTTGGATCCCATGTGCCATTGGGACTCCGATCGTGCACCTAATATCGATGATTCCTGAGGAGGAAGCTGATTTTGGTGCTGTTTCATTTTAGACTTTTAATCCATTTCTCCTTTTCGCTACAGCTGGATATATTACAAACTGGCCAATTTAACTGCCTGTAAGTGGAGCCCACTTCCTCATTAAGAAGGGATAAATATCTTAAACTTATATAGTATGTGAGAGGAGTATAATAATCTCGGTATTTTGTCTATTCTCCTACTTTACCAATCTCATAGCAGTTCAACAAAGTGAGTATTCAATTTCTTTGCTGCCTTAGAGGTTTTTCCCTGAGGAGTAGGTACAAAGCTTCATAGCTATGAGAATTTTTAAAGCTTCTTAAACCTGAGATGATTTCCTGGAAATTTACCGTTTGATCCATTAATTTGATATTAATATTAAATATTTTCTATAGTATCTCCAAAGTCATCGTAATTACCTTTTAGAAAGGTCAACCATTTCGATCCGTAGCTAGTGCATAAGTGACTTGTCATGATTTATAGGTAATGTCAAGTATCTTTGTATTCTTTGTCCCATTGATAATACCCTAGGTAAATTTAAATACCTCCTCGCCTACCCTTTCTCCTGCGAAAAGTAGTAACTATATATATATGTAAGAATTCTATATTAGTTTATTTCACAAGCTAACAGCAGTTGGAAGTTTTTTATTATTAATAAATCTGGAAACATCTGGGTAGTTGACATTTATAACTAGATTATCACCCGTACCTTTTTTATTGGATGACCTTAACTATTGCCTACCTCCAGTCTTATTCTGTGATGACGCTTAATTGATTTGTCGAGAGAGTTATGTATGTGATAGGTTTAATCTTGCAGGTAAATGGGCAAATATCCTTTTTAATCACTAGATAGTATCTTTCCCAGCTCTCTAAAAAGATGAAATTTTATGGTTTTCAGCCCGCCCAGTATAGTTAATTCTTTCATTGTCCGTCGGCTGAGAGTGGTTTCTTCACCTGTTCTCGGAGACTAAGATTCTCCCTTTTTCAAATAGTGGGAGATATATGGAATTATGGTGATTCTCACTACATTCAGTCCATTTGTACTATAGTATAATTAAAGTTAAAATTTCTGACTATGGGTCCATCGATAGGATTGAAATCTCGTATAGGAAGGGAAATTGCAAACATTGCTATTTCCTACCTCAAGCAAAATTAGTAGCCTTAGCAGTCAGAGGAAAATGGGGTTCCTCCAAATTTTCCCGAAAATGTTATGTCTACCCCACCCCAACCACTCATCATTGTTATTTAAAATGTGTCCTCCGTTCACAAGAGGATGTCTATCGTAACAACTCTCATGTCTTTTTCATAACCTTTTCCTGATATTTATAAATTAGTAAAAAAAGTAATGAATTTCCTGAGATGGATTATATTAAAATTCAAAGCCACCCAACACTTTGTTTATGTTTCATTAATGATTGAAAAAGGATGCATCCCGTAACATTTCCTTTTATAATTAAAATCTCTTGTTCGAGTCATTCTGTAAATTTTTTGAAAAACATAGCAGGACAATAAAAGTAGCTTCAAAATTCATTCAATTCTCTATTAAAAGTAATATTGAATGTACTCAATCACCCCGGCAACTTTTTTCAGCCCATTGTTAAGAATTCTTTCTCCCTCCTATGCTTCTCTATATATATGAATTCCATTTTTACATCTCTATGTATCTTTCCTTCCTAACTATTTAATTTAAAATTTAATTACAATTCATTAGCAGCTTTGTTTTTCTAAATTAACTTTCTCAGTATGTCCTTGATTCTGTCATACTACTAACATTTTCTACAATCTCTATTTCGATCTCTCTCTCTCTCTACGTCTCCGAACTATCTTCCCCTCTCCCTATCGTGACAGTACTCAATCTGTATCTTGCCCTTACATCTCAGTGATCTCTTTTGGTCTCGCTGTCATTGCTTCTCTTCTCTTCTTCCGACATAGGTCTTCATGTTCCCGTTATACAAGTAACATAATTTTAAAAAATTTTAACAAGCTAAATAATACTAAGATTATACTTATTGTGTGTGTGATTGAGTTACCCATTTTTAAGTCAAAAGAATTTATACGGTTGTATATATTATATACTGTATAAATATTATAGTCAGTCAATTTTACATATTATTAATATATTGTTAATATATTGTATGTATATACTAGATTTGGAAGAAATTAAACAGACTGTAATTTTAATTAAATATAGTGGTATAGATACCCTAAATTTTCACACAATTAACGGTTACGTCTACATATATTTACATTGTACATTTATTATTATTATATATATATTTATACCGGTATATTCCTCCGCCCCATGAGCTTCGTATTTTAATCATGGACTAGAGTTTTGGAATAGTTATGGGGGTAGACTTTTTAAATATTTTACCTTAATTATATCAAGATTATTCTTAGTATAGTCATCCTGTAATGCATAGAGAATTTTCGCCATTGTCCAATCAGTACTAGTCTTATGATATACTGGATGTGTGGGACGTCTCATCCCTAAGGATATATTAGGACTCCGTAATATATTAGGTTAAAAAAAATAAAATAGAATAAGATATATGTTGCATTTATAATATACTTTTGGTTTGCGATTTCCTAAAGACAAAATAAAGATATCAAATAATAAATTAATCTAATGAACATGCTTTTGCGTAAAGTTTCATTGGTTGCAGAGGTACAGGATATCATTAATTAGTGATAATTAAGATTAATTGTATACATGTAATCCTTTCTTTATCTTATTGTTAGGAAAGGGAGAATCATGACGTAATATAACTCACGCTTGTCTATAAAAAGTTATTTGACACCCTCATGATAAAATATATAATAATTTTGTAAAATATTTTAAAGTAAAAATATTTAAACAATCTTTAAATTTGGAGGTCTTTATAGTTTTATAGTGATATCCCTATATCCTTCTTTTATTCATAGTTAGTCGTTTCTCAAGAGTTATAGGGACCGTTTACATTGTGGGTACCCAATACTCTGAGAAATAAAGTTATCAGATGGGAATAATATGATAGTTAGTTACTTGAATTGATTTTTCGTTATCCTGAACTGTGAGACTGTATGTAAGTATATTACCTTATTATGAAAATTGAAATTATTTAGGCTATTTTTTTATTCTTTTTTCATAAAAATTTAGTTCTACCTAATATGGACTATATACTTGTCCGAATATTATTGTTTTTTTTCACGAAATGGTTATGGCCTGAAGCATAATAATCTCTGTCGTTCCAGTAGTACCCGGATAGTCAACTCCTTAGAGTAGATGCACTGTGGTTAACGTTATCAGGTAAGTAGTTATTGGTTCTTCTTTAGATATCCTACCAAGGTCTAGGCCCTAATGAAAACTCAACTGTAAGTACCATAGGCATATTGGTCCCTTGACAGATGGTAAAAAAATGCTGGAAGCGGTGAGAGAAGAAAAACACTCGACTCCCATATATGAAAACGTATTCGATTGATCTGTTACCGGGCGCTATTCCGGGATCATGGCCTAATGGTCACGGAGTTCCAGCCACCGTTTATATATATGTCGCCTTCTACAAGATTTCCACGCTTTTAAACAAAGCATATCCTCCATGAATGATCTCCTTGATGTCCTGCATTTTAACTTTACTCCAACAAGTACCATACTGAGCCGAAGGTAAGCACCTTGTCGAGGGTACCGACTAATTTGACTTTCATCATAAAATCTATCAATAAAATGAGAGGAGTACGTAGAGTCACCTCCATAATTACGCGTTTGGGAAATAATAAACCGCTTTTATTTCATAATATACATTGTATTTTTTTCAGGGTAAAAAAAATTGTTATTTTTCACCTAAAAAAATAGTTATTATTCAGTGTGATTTTTTTGTTTATTATTTACTTAATGTATTTTAAATAATAATATAAGAGGCTAATATGATATTTTTCACTTTGAAGTTTATTATTTTCATTTTTCATAAATATGTAGAGATACCTGAACAATTTAAATACAAAATATGACTATTTTTATGAATTTACAATATTAATAAAATTAGCAGAACTACTCATTCTTCTATTAACATATGAGTCTGTATTTTTATAGCCTTTTGCACATATTCTATATTATAGGTTGTGCCTGTCAGACTGATTGTTTGATTACGGTCTTAATATACTTCAATTGATTAACTTTAAATGAATATAAAGTAACTAATATTAAGTATATATCATTATTTATAATTTAACTTTTATAACTAATTAAAAGTATAATTCATATATATGTATTTATATTTATAGAACATTTGAGTCTGATGAATGACAAAACTCAAAAGTGACTAAGGGATGCAAATGAAGTTAAAAATATTGAATTAATTTATACCAAGATTTGATTATAAATGAAGGAGATAGTTGCACAAGCGCGTTTAGTAATCGCTGAATGTACACTAAAAATTAAAATATGTTTGGACTTCTTAACAATGCTGTAATTTATATCTAACTTTTGCTTATCACTAAATCACTAAATGTTATTAAGCAACACACGAGAATATGTTAATACATGTGTGAGTGGGGGAATGCTGGTTCGACAATTCTAGTACGTGATAAAATGAAAAATATGTTATATAAATGAAAAGAAAAAATAAAACAAACAAAATAATTATAATCAACTATAATCACTAGCTTCCCCCTACATTCCCAGTGAACCGCCAGTCAACTTTAACTGTATATATAGTTATATATAAGTACTGACTACTTGCTTGTATCATTACTGACAGCACATTATCACTGGCTTAATCTAGCAGTGATAGCCACATTTAATATTATTGTTACATGATACTTGATATCTCAGAGTCGTTATGAAAGTTATCGTTATCGAGAATTAGACTAATGCGTGAGGTAAAGCTAAGGGGCCGTAACGACTCTTTAGCTTAGCTGCACTTAGCATAATCATCATCTCTCAGTTCGTGCAGTATTTTCAGAATTTCCTGTTTTAGATTATGGCTCACATACTTAGAGTATTTTTGAAATACGTACTACACTCAAACCAGTTGAGCTTATATAGAATCCCGGTTTCAACTTTTTTTCAACTTTTTTTATTACATTTTATTTTTAGTACTTAGTCACTTTTTTATCACTTTTATTTGAGCTATATTTATACACTTTTCTTCACTTTTCTTTTACTTTTTTTTGGGCTAAGATAAGGTTATGGAATATTCTATTTTCAATACCGGAACTTTACGCTTGAAAAATAAATAAATATAGTAGTTATGCCACATCCGGACCTCTACCACCCTTTTATTTGAACTCCCAAGAACTGGAAAATATTGATGATAAATATTTTTGATTTTAAATTTCAATTAATAAATATACTACCGTATATTGTTGCTTACAGCAAGTAAAAAAGTGTTTAAATAAAATATACTATTGTTGGAAACATCCAGTTGTGGTAAAAATATTTCGAGCATAATTTTGGAAGAATAGATAAAGATAGATAAGTCTTCATATAATGTCCTTGGTCTTGTAGATTAGAAACGCGTGATCTCAAGGCTTCACCCAAAATTTCGAGGTGGTGTGAAAGGCAAACCAGTCCCGATCCCCGTGTGTGTGTGAAAAGTATTGCATGACACGGACCGTGAGGAACACTATCTCTCAATAGGCTTGCAGAGTGTGTACCCAACCATTCCCAAAGAGACGCCAGTTTCATATCGCGCCGTGGTACCAGCAAGCTGTTTATAATTTAAAATTTCACAATAGAACTCCCACGTTTACCAATTTTTAGGGCTGGAAGTTGGGTCGAAGTGTAAATCCAAATATGGGAAAATTCCCCAAGTGGATCCACTCACCACAATCACCGTTGCCCTCTTGTAGCCCAAAGATTTATCAACACTGGTCCTCTATCGCCGAGACCTAACAAACATCACTGTACTGGCAAAATAATTACCAAAGAAGCTTGGTGGGTGGTGGTTTGAAATCGTGTTGCCCGCGCAGGACCCCTTTTCGCCTTTCCTTCGCAGAAGTGACCATTGCCGGTGAAGACGTTCAGGGGTAAGCCTATGTCCATGAGTTACTCCAAGTAAAGAGGCCAAACTTTAAGCTTTCCTTCCCTTTTTTTGTCATAATAAATTATATAGATATTTAGCAAAACCCTACTATAACAAATAACCCCCTGATTCTTACGTGTCATAAATTTCTCCTCAATCTTGGTGTGTGATAACATAAAAGAGAAGAACAATCCCTCTCTTTTGCCAAAATGATTTGAGAGAGACCCATATCTGGAACAGTCATGCCCTGACGCGCTCAAGTGCCGTATGATTGTCGGGAAGCGAATTATGAACCAGTTAGCGCGCCGATCACCTTTTAATAATCCCTTCATTTTCCCAAATTGCCGCCACACCCTTTTTGTTGGAGTATATATACTCACTATAATTAGTGTATATGGAATATTAATTACTAATTTTAAATGTTGATAATTAAATACATAAAGATGAAAATCAATATTAAAAAATCTCAATCAGAAAAGTCCATATTATAATATATATATATTATTAACGTAATTAATACTTATTTATTTATATATTAATTAATATTTTATGTATATATAAAATTACGTAGAATATATATATTTATTTTATTACCGAGATGATGTTGGGTGATAAAAAGCCAGTACCTAGAAGATTTCGGTGCTTTAGGTACAATAAAAAAAAGTAGCCCAGTGTATTTGATCTAGATGCAACTTGGCTGCCTATATTTTAAGAAAAAATTAATTATTTAATGACCTATATGCAATTGCATTTATTTAGCGTTGCAGTTTTGTTTGATTTGAAACTACAAAATGATAATTTGCCAGGTGTGAGCACATAAGAATATTGTTGAATTGGTAGATTATAGTGTGTTTTCTATGTATAATTTTATGGTTATTACCTTTTATCACAGTTTCTATTTATTTCTATATTACGTGACATAAAGAATTTCTATCTTCTCAGTTTGGTTTAAAAAACACATTGGGAACTTTGCTTATACACCCTCATCGAAATAATCCAATTACCAATGAATGTATTCCTCTCCTTAGGTGAATCATACTTTCAGCTGTAGCGTATTCCATATGTGTAAGCTCAATCTCTTGTGAAAAGATCATTTAACAGCAGATAGAACTCATATTAGATTATAATAAAGGATTCTTTTTATTATTATTATTCTAGTTGTGGTAATAATATCATTTCTAATTTATTTATACCTTTTTTCTTTAATGTGTTTTTTTTTTTATTAGATTGTGAAAATATAGAGTGAAGATGTGTCCTTCAGAATTTTATCTTTAGCCCTCCATCGTTTCTTCCACATGGGCAATCTTACGATGGGAAAGCAACTAAAGTGAATTCAAGGAACCAACTTGGCAGCTCGTCACCAAATTTACTTATAACATTGTTCCGAATAGATGTTGGCTACCCATTGAGAAGGAGAGGCTGCTGAAAGAGGTCTATTAGGGTAATCAACTTGCCACCAAAAGCAGATAAGAATATTTGTATAATATGTACTATAGTTAGGTCTTTACCCAAACCTGATGAAAAGACTGGGATATCAGAAAATTTGTGGAGGTTGTTAAATAACCCTATCCCTGAAAGCAGATGCTAACTTTGTTATATTGCGTCATATCTTTACGAGTGTCACACGCTTCTTCCAAAAAGAAGAATCATTCAAGGGAGGTAAACTTAATTATCACTACTCTTGTGACGCATTCTGTTTTTGTCATTCATTTGGTTATGAAATTGTTGGGAAGGATTTGCAAGTCAGAAATTCTCTGGTTCTCTCCAAAGATCTTGATAATTTAATAAAATAAATTGAATGGAATGCTTTATTTATTTAATTATATGACACTTTATGCCATTGTGAAGAAATATATCCAGTTATTTAGAGGTATTTATAAGTAAAACTTGTAGAATAAATAGAGTTTTGTTGCATAAAGGACTACAAATAATATAACGTTTTTTATCTAGTCTGCAAGTACAAAAACATATTTTTGTGTATGAGATCTGTTGAGCATGTTGTGACAACAAATCAACTAATATATATATTTTAGTTTAGTCGATGACTTTCATCTCTGTTTTTGAAATAAATTATTACATGGGTCTGGCCCTCTATATGATGAGATTATGTCCATAAGATAAAGTTCTGATACCCAACGATGTAGTTAAGTACATATTTAAGGTTAGGGTCAATTGCATGGTAATAAAATATACCTATACGACATACTTTATCAATGAGCTGGTAAACTATTAAATACATTTGGAATAAAAGTCATGATAATCAAGAGTCGAAAAATATAATAATCTTAATGGGCTCACTGATGGGCTCTAATATTATATTTTTTAATATAAAACCGATCCATCAGTAAAAACAACTCAAGATTTTCCAACGTTGAGATAAGCAGTAGTAAATAAAGCTTCACTTGTACGCATGTCACATGGTATTGACAGTAAATGTTTAGGAAAGTAAGCATTTTATCACATCAGGCAGAACCTTACAAGTACCATAAGTTCATATCTATGTTTATCGAGTGACTTTAAATGCTTTAATATCACTGTTATAAAAGGCTCTTATAAAAATATATCATATTAATGATCACCAACCTTACCTTATATTTTCGCTAAACTTACCATAGAAGACTCCTTTTCCATTGGGGATCGAGTATCTTAGATAATATATTAACAAATTTACATTGGCTATTACTTGGATAGAAGAAAGAAGAATAAATGGAGAGGACTACGGAAGATGATAGTTGGCAAAGGATTACTTGAACAAGATTCTAAAAAAATAGTCTCAGTAAAAGGAAAAATTCAAAAAACAATACTATACTTGACCAAAAACGTGAAAAAAATTTTACTGACTGTAATGAACTAAATATGCTGAAGATAGGTATGCTATCATAACGGGCACTAGAAGCAAAGTGGAAAGTGCAGGCAAACTTTATTGGAAGCTAAGAAAGATTGGAAGAGAGCT
>JABUQX010073261.1:65000-88400 GCA_015478945.1 Trachelipus rathkii
TTTTATGAAATACCCAACAATCATTTCCTTAACCAATCAATCAAATCATTTTAACAAATTTAATATAAAGATCTTCCAACTGTTGAAATTGGACCAAACAATTTAAATAAACCGAAAATATTAGAGCATAAGGAACTACAAACTTCAAACTTTGTAGGCTTTCGTCCTAATTTCCCCTTTCTTATTTTCTAATACGACGTTACACCTGTAATTTTAAAATGTTTGCAACTCTTTACCACCAGCTTAATGAATATTAAATCAAATATTACTTTTTGTAATATTCCTTTTTACCTACTTTTTTTTTTTCTTCACAACTTGTACCTTTTTCTTTTGGCTCTAACTCCGCGTCCAACGTTCGCCCCCCCCCCTGTTCCCACATTCTCGTTCGCTACTACACTGTTAGCTTTTCACTGCATTCATCAATTTGCTTGTGGCATCCCCGCATTTTCGGCATCTTACCCACATAATGTGCCATCCTTCACTCTCTATCATCGTCCTTCTTATCCCCTCCTAATGCATAAAAGTCTACACTATAACTCCTCCTCCTATATAATCTCCTACACTACTTCTACATAATCTAATCGTATCTCCTAAACTTACTCTCAACACGAAGTACATAAATCATATATCTCTCAGCGTCTCATCGCTCTCCATCGACTCCACAGTTGCGTACGGGTCGCTTCTGCAACCGGGGCAGGTGGGAATCTTGAACTTGGAACGCAGAGTTGTGACTGGCAGCGCTTCGAACGCCATAACGTCATTGAGTTTAGCCTTAGTCTAGCGTGGTCTCGTCCGGCCTCCCTTCCTGGCCGGGAGCGAGTACCGCACAGTCCTGCTTCTCGAAGCCCTACTGACGCTTTTTCTTCTCCCCTGAACGTGTGGGCTTAAACTCCCTACGCCATCTAATATACGTATAGAAAATGGAATCAAAACGTCGGTTCTGAATTTATTCTCTGATAATATAAGATATTATATGAACTTTAAGTCTAATATCTAGTCTCACGGTAATATAAGTCTACTCTCAACCACTCGTAAAACTCATCTCTATAGCTATTATGTCTAAGTTTCGTCTTATCTATCATGTCTAAATGAATAATGTTATTATGTAAATGTGTGTGATGTGGTGTGTGTGCTGTGTTGTGTGTGGAAGTGTGTGTGTGGGTGTGTTTGGGGGAGTTGCATAATATGTGAAGATGCAAATGTGATAATCCTACTTTCAATACTCGTTGCTCTCTTTAAACATGTTCTCCTTTATCCAACTTTTAAGGGGTCTTTCGATTGTACGTGCTCAGTGCAGTGTGATTAGAGTCATTCATAAGTCATATAAGTTGACCATCTTACTACATCTTGTGTTCGCAATAGAGTGCTTCGCCTCGCACACCTCTCAATAATAGAGATCCAGGTTTCTGATGCTACGCGCTCTTTGAGCCATACTCAGGCTTTAACCTCATTTCTCTGAACTTCACGAGATTCCTTCGAACGCGACACAATGCTTGCTTCGTGCTAGTGTCTTTATTGTATTTTCCACCGTCACATCCAGAAAGAGGCATGCTTCGGTGTTGGCTTCCGCCAGCCTCAAAGGGGGGGTGGCGTGGGGCATAGGATTGGTGGGCTATCGCAAACAAATCCTTTAATTATAAACAGCGACCGTCTGCAACGGTTTGTCCGTCATGCCCCAACGTCCGGGGTCTCCATTGTTGAAGGGGCTACGTACTGTCTGTCCGCACACTCCTTCCACGGGGATCAGCCCCTTGCTCGGTGAAAGCGTCACATTTTCGAGTCTTTTCCATATTCCTGGTGAGGAAGTGTCGACCATACTTGCTAATTACCTAACAGGACCTATCCCTGGCCCTCGAGTCGCCTCAGGCTAATTGTCAGTTAACACACAGCACTAAATTGTTGTTCAGTACTTTGACGCCATTTACTTAGCACCCAGTACCCTGTTTGTGACGTTTCACGTGTGTACCCTGATTGGTTTCCTACCAAGGAATACGAATCCAGATGCATAATAGTGTTCCACGGTTGCAAACTTTTCACCACACGGTTTGGCGGACTATACTCATCTGATTGAGCATCATGAATCATTGTGATTTCTTTTTTCGTGCTTTGTTTTATAACTTCTGTTTGCCACTAGGCTGCTCATCTTCTGAGCTCAGAGATCCACCTCCCTCCACTTCTACCGCCATACCACAGACATTGAACATTCTTGAAATTTTCCGCCGTTTGAAGGTCACCGTTTTTGCGCAATTTCTATCCAAAGGTTCTGGTGAAATTCAGTTTATGCTGTTCAGACCGTAAACATGTGCATTTCTTAAGTGTTAAACTCTATTGCTTGCACTGTCTGTTGTCTCTTGGGGTGTGGTGGTCTATCGTGTTTGTGCAACGACTATTCTTTAATAGAGAGCATTTCACGGTCTTTTCTTGCATGACGATTAGCCGCCACCAAATATTTTTACCATCGTCTACCTGTTGATGTTTGAACGTGACACACCGTCTTTATCCTCTATGCGTCTGTTGTCTCGGTGTGTTGTTGTTGGTGCGTTCTGTCTAGTCAATCGAACATCACGATCCCGCTCTACCGCACCTAACTGGTGCTGTCCGCAGCTTCCACTAATCTTCTTTACTTATTATGGAGTGATATTATAACATCTATTAAATTATAAACTTAAATTTGAAGTACTACTCTTGGTTTGAGGCAGGTGAGTCATCTTATGTGTCCGGAGAGAGAGTAATTAAATACTCAGTAACTCTTCTATCATGGCTTATCCTGATACTAATCTACTTCATGATTCAATTCTATGTACTAATATAACTTTACTTATAACTTAAACCTCATATACTTAATCTATCACTACCTTATCCACTAACAGCTCTAAATTATAACTATCCTACTAATTAATATACTTATATACTGTACTTATACTTAAATTAATATCTTATTTTCATATATACATCTCAGCGTAGTGACCGCACTAGTAAAACTGTAAAACAGTTAAATATGTAAAACGGTAAAACCCAAATGCCACCAGTCTTTTGTATTATATATTTTAATCTTCTGATCATCGCTTCTTATATTTTTGGAATCATTTACATTATGCTTCTCTGAGTGTGAGAGTGTGTGAGTGTGAGAGAGCGAGTATTCTTTGTGGAGGTGGGTGCTCTACCTCAACGTCGTTCTTTTTTGAGGACGCAGTATTTCTATCAAGCCGCTCGATAACAAACCTAGTTTTCCTCTGTCAATCGTTTCTGTTTTATCTCTATCTTGAACAAAATTATTCTCGAACACTATATTTTTCTTGAGATAAAGACACAAACAACACAAACTCTTAAAAACATGAACACAAGTTTATTCTTTACTTGCTCAAAAATATATCAAAGGATATTAACCCCTCATATTCATCAGTAGTTTAAAAGTCTCTAACCTACAGTACACATTCTTTACTTCGGTACATCTACTATCTGGTATTTGCAAATTAACAGTTATCAGTCGTAATAATCAGCATAAGTTAATTGTTTTACCTTCCTTAATAGCGAGTATACCCTCCATCAATCCTCCTACTCTTACATTTTCATGTCTCTAGATTTACACGTTGATCTTTAATTTCCCTGCCTTCTACTACCATCGGGGTTTATTTTTTTAAGACGGTCGTCTGATTTTACAATCGATCATTTCTATGCGCTGCTCTCTCTTTTCTGTGTCCCCCTTCCCATTATTTTCAAGTGTTCTATGTGTAGTTTCACCCCACCCATATCACATTCTTAACATTTTGTGTTTCCTTTGCTCATATATTCCGATTCCCCCCTCAATCTGCCAACCGCTCTGAGTTCCACTGTTCCAGGAGTGTCTAATCATCCCCATTTAATTATACCATACTCATCTTGTTTACAAGTGGTTGACCGCACGTTGGGGCCCACTTGTAGATGATGGCACCTGCTATTAACTCCCTCGTTTTACACCGTTCCTTATCTCTCCCATATTTACATTCTCTGACTAGGTGAGATCCTTCTTTTAATGCTATTCATTTCGCATTTCACTAGACTCTATTTCCTCCCATTCATTCAACAATTATATCATACACTAACGTATATATCAGCTCTCACTCTTTAAATATTCTTCCCTACCTCTATTGCGTGTGCCGGGGGTGCCCCGACCCCCTTGTCCGGTCTGACCTGTTGGGCCTCACTACAACCTCTCGCTCCGTTTGGCCCGATTTACAGTTTTGTCCGGTCAAGAGAACAGCTCTTTTTGCTGACCTTTACGTTTTTCATCCACTATACATAGGAACCTTCAAAGTTTATTCTGTTGTGTGATTATTAATCGCCTTATAGCCACTTTTTTACCTACCCGTTTGACCATACCTATACAGGTTGCCGCCCTTTGTCTTCATTCTCCGTTGTTTTGCTTTGCGTCCATAGACTTCCTAGCCTTATTATTACAATTTCAATACCTTATATTCATCAAGTAATTCTTTCTCTAATACGGCATATCCACTGTCCAATACGTGCTTTCTCCGAGTTTGAAAATTACCGCCACCTATCATGACCTCTCTTCCACCACTTTTTTCCACATTTTTTTTAAACCGTCCCTGCCGCTCCCTCATATACGTGTGTAAATGGCATATCTGAGCACCCCCTTCCATATTGCTCATATAAGGTCCTGCTAACACCACTCATTTGTAATAATAACCTAACTATCCACCCAGTCCCAGCCGGTACCTGAAGTCATAAATTAAGCCTCATTCTCACCTTATCGGTACCCTAGATATAATATCCTACGCCTGTCTTGACTCCGCCACATTTCATTTTTTGATCTTTTCATGCCCCCTCTTTAAAATCATTGCTTCTTTTACCACTTTCGAATTTGGTGAGAACTCATCTCTACTTTACTTAGTGGCACCGTCACATATACCAATTTAGTGTCACCAACTAGCCCTTACATCAGCATTGGTCACAGTTCTTCCTTTGCTATTAGTACACACACCCACCTCATTAAAAATCATCATAATACTACAAAACCAATTTACAATAACAATCGTGCTTTAACATCTTTTTTACTCACGAGAAACCCCACCTTTCCCCTCAAAACTAAAATTCACACTCCCCTATAATCGTAATCTCACTACATACCACTTGACGTAATCTCTTTTTCCCTTCGTGGAGCTTCTCCTCAGCCTGACTATCTGCGTTCCGTCCACGGACCGCTCGATCGGCCCTGACAATACACACGATTCGCTTTATCTAACCTAGCGTTACTCTAATCTGCTACACCACACATACATCACCACATCTTCAACTCAAAGAGCAAGACTGATCCTCAACTTACTTACACTACTTACTATACTCGATCTACGATATATATTCACGAGGATCTACGACCTTACATGCTCCACTAGCTCTACTAGGCAGAGCAGGCTCGATGTCCAGTCTTTCGCCCACGAGGTTCTTCCTGTTTTCATACTCTTGCAAGCACATCGACTCCACCGCGGTAACCCCTTGTCTTAAGTCCGTCTCCCGCATTTCTACCGTTTTCTTCCAAAGTTCAACATAAAGCTAAGTACGAGACATATTGAGATGACATCGCGTTTGTTGGACGGTTACTCATAACTCTGATGAGTAGAGAAACGCACTAATTCTATACCATACTACGAAACTCCTGCGTAGCCTTTGTGATGTTTGTTTTTATATATATATATAGAAAAAAAACTTAAAAGTTGAAGAACAGACCTTCTTAAAGTCAAAGTACAAAGACCAAAAAAAGAGAACGTCTTAAGAATGAGTTTACGGCTTAAAAATATATTGTACTACAACGTCTTTAATCACTGGACAGGCTCACTCAAGTTAACTACAAATATGAAGTGATTAATCTGTATCGAGTCTTTGGTGAAGATCAACAAATAGTAAACTAAAAATTACAAAACATTTGCAACTGTCTCTTTATAAAAAACAAATATGATAGTTTTGTCGCGGCGCACATAGAATTTTCTAAATTTGGTTTTAACGTTTCTGATCTGAAATTACAAGTACAGCTAACTTACGAGGTGTATGTGCTGTGAGACTAGTTACTCATGATATCATTATTATATTTATATTAGTTTTTTATATTTTTTGTATATTTACTATCATTTATTTATGTATTTACTTTATTAGATTTGTTACGATTAATAGATTCATAGATCAATAGATCCCATAGCTACACGTTAGCGGTAAGAGGTGTCGTGATTAACTGTTGGTGGTTCTTTTCAACAACTTTCGCCTTATTACCAATTACATTTAATTTTATCCTTGCCAGGTAAAAATTTATTACTTTTCTGTTAGGTGTTGTCATTTGGTTTATTGTTTTTTTTTTCCTAAAACGTTTCAGTCTATTTTGTAGACGGATAAAGTTTTGGATTTATGCTGAATTGCACTTTTTGTAGGTTCTCACGCAATGGGCATGGAATGCGTCCGAACTCACCGTACAAAAGATAAATCGTACCACGCATCACACTTAAGATCAATAAGATCTGCCGCCGCAAAAGCGTCTCTTGTCGTAGTGGCCGATATCGATTGAAAGATTTTTGTTTGTTTTTTTTAAAAAGGGCGTGATCGTGTGTTAGAATAATTGTTGCGCTGTTTTGTGTAATAACAATAACTTGGATTTTTTATTATGTGTGTTATTTTTTTATTCTTGGTATTTTATTTTGAAATATAGTAACTACATCATATAACTCGGTCTAATGTTTATATCTTTAGAACGACTCATACATGAAATTCTAGAGGTAGCAAGCTCTAATTAATTCTATATAAACTACTGCCTAGATCTTTACGAACAGCTTAACTAATTAAGCTTAGTTGTATGGTGAGTGCTTCGTTCGTGGTCTGACATCCTCGTTGTGGTCTTTAGCATTTTTGATTACGTTAAGATAATCTTTCCATGCTGTGTGATTTTATTAGTTACTTGTTGTTCAATTTAAATTATGAGAATTGGTAACTTATTTCAGGGCCGTTTTTAGAGTTTTTTACCACACACTCGCACTCGGAGTCGCAATAAATTTCTTTCTCTAGTAGAAGAAAAAAAATTTATCCCAATTATACTCACATATAGTAATGCGCAACGCGTTAAGCTGCGTATATATTTATATTGATCATATTTACATCGTCACTCTACCTTTAGATCCTCACTCCTTTTATACTCTATCGGGTCCAATACTATTACATCATAGCTGTGCCCGTGTGATGTCTATTCATACATTGCTTTTGTCATGTTCACTTCGTCTTTTAATTCTACTTCTTTATTTTTCTTTGCTTGTTTTTCCACATAACCATTCAGTACTCGATACTTTTTTCTTAGTACTCTTATATATATATCATTACTATTAACAGTAGTATATTATTACTAGAAAAACGGAAGCCCTCCTTATTCAATATAATTATCTCGTCAGTTTGGTATTTGTAGCTAGCTTACGTTCCTAGCCGTAGATGTACTGTATCCCTTTATCATATTGTGTAATTCGTGCAGAAAGTTTGTCACAGTGGTGGCATAGTACGTTGATACATTAAGCATCACTACATGTATTTTATACCCCCTTTATCTCATCATGCTCGTTCCCTCATCCGTTCTTAATGTCTTCTTTTATCTCTTCTTCTTGCCTTCCTTGGTGGACCGTCACTCTTGTCGTAACTCCTTAGCATAAATTATCAAGCTCTTATTTCCTTAATTCACTCCGCATCGCTTCTTCATCACGTCTATATCATGCCTACCTTACTCATTTTACTTTCACGCACACTGACCTCGCATCATTATTGTGATGTGCTCGGGCTGGAGGTCACGCCTATTCGCGCACCCTATATAGTACCCGCGAGTTCTGGTTAACCTGGCTCCGACTGATCATGGAGTATAGCACTCTTCACTCATACCAACCTACTTATTTACCCTCGTTTACAGCTGCACTATACAATATTTTTGCCCCAGGCCAAGGGCCCGACTTTCTTCGCTGCCTCGGCTTATTCATCCCTGCCCCCAGTGGCGCTCCCCTCGTTCTGTTGTGCTTTTTAAATCGATTCCGCCATTTTCACGTACCTCTAATACCCCTCACGGTTGGCGCTTGTTTTCTCCTTGTCTTCTCTAACTCACTAGCTTTTGCGTCTTAGCGTCTCAGGCTTCTCACTCTTCCTTCCCTACCCGGATTCTCATCGCCCACGTGTCGTTTGCATCGGTCCGTTGTTCCATCAAGTCGGTCAGTGCTCCGGTATCCTATCTTTTATCGTAATCAACAGCTGTGCTACCCGGCGTCTCAGTTCACTAGTCGTACTCTATTACTCCCGGTAGTTCATAGTTATGTCTACTTGCCGTCACTACTGCTTATTTGTACCATAACCATTACTACTTACTTCTGATCCTCATCTCCAGTCTCTAAATACTACTATACTGTTAAGTTTATCCTAGTATGCTTAGTGCTATCTATATAATAATCTCTTAAGTGGTGCGGTTCTTTATTTAATAAATAATAAATAGTTTGCGACATTTTACTGTAATCTCTGTGTCAGTCTCTTCGTCAATTTGTTATGTTTTCTGCAATGTAATTACTGTTTTCATGCGTGTGTTGTGTAACTGTGCGGTTTAATATATAAATTTGAGCGTGTTAATCATTTACTAAATGTTATAAGAACAAAATAAATAAAGCATAATTTCATGCTGCTCTAAATCTATCGTAATAATTTGACAAATGAATTACCCAATAAAGAAGAAATTACTGGTTTAAATTATTATATTTATATAAATATATAATATATATGCTATATATAATAATAGACTAGTAATATATATATAATATATAATATATTATATTATCTTATTATTTAATTTTAATAATATTCATGTAATAAGTATTGATATATATTAGTTTATTATTATTTATGAAATATATTATTATTTATTATATATTTATTTAAATCTATATATATAAATCTTATCTAAATATATTCTTAAAGTATATTATTTATATATTTATCATTTACCCTTGATTATATTATAATATATAGTTTTTATTATTATTAGTATATAATATTTATATATTTATCTTAAGATATATTATATATTAATATACTATATAATTATATATTAATAAGTAATATTATTTATATGATATAATATATTAATTATCATTAATATATATTATAAATATATATCTATTTATACTATATTAATATATATGTATTTTATAACAATATATGATTACGTTATATAAAGAATTGATAATTACTATGACGAAAATTAATATATTAATTAAGTTTTAATTCTATATATATGATTTTAATTTCATTATATATTATTATTACTATTATTTTAGTTTTTTCACCTTACCAAGGTTTCCTCTTAATAAGAGATAGGAGCGAGTGATAAATTTATACGTTTTTACATTATTATATTAGACGCTTATTATTAATATATTATCAGTAAAATTTAGTTTGTAACGACTGATGGCAGCGCTTTTCCTCCAGGCCTGTTTCTTTTCAAGACACCTGCCAGATCAACGGTTGGCAGATGCATGATAGATGAGTACAGATTATAATCTTCGACTTCTGTCTATCCTAATTCGTGTTTGCTTTAATCGTGTGTGTTCAACTAATATGGATATTTGCGTGTGTGATTATTCGTTACTAGGAATGTAGAGTCTTAATAGCGTGCTTTCTAACCAAATTAGGTATATAGATTGTCAATGTGATGCCTATCACACTTTTGGAGTGTCTAATAGCTTTTAATGGCTATTTTCAGTAAAAAATATTGTCTGCCGCCATGCTTTGCCAAGAAAAATTCTGATACTTCCGTCTCGTAAATATCTGCGTTTCCTTCTTGTCTTAAGTTATCTTCTCTTAAAGCGGGAATTGTAGATAAAATATTACCTCTCACAAAAGCTATGCCTTTCACCTCTCTTTATACTCCTCAAAGAATGAATTCGCATTCTGTAATATAAATATATAATATGATTTTTCTTTATATAATAAAATGCTCATCCTTGTGATTTGTACCATGGTACATACCGGGTTTTATGTTAGCAGTGATGATTTGTAAAATTGAATGGACATATTAGTTAAGTGCCCCTAACTGGCCCCGGAAGGCATTCTCCCGCAGTGTGTTTGAGTAAGTGTATGTGGCCGCATTTCTGAGCTGGCCCTGTCCTCGTCGATTTTACTTCTTAAATCCTTACTTCTAACACTTTCCCTCAGTGCTAAAACGCGCATGATGTCACCTACTCCCCGAGAGAGGGTATCTCCTCTGATCCTGTCTATATTATATCTATAGTCTCACTTTAATTCTGTCAAAATCTTTGAAATTCTTGCTCAACTCTTTTCACTTTCCAGATTATAATGAATCTGCGCTCCATCCTTACAATAGTATGGTTTTTGATGTTGCGAGTTGAAACTGGTGAAACAATTCTTTATTATCTCGCTGAGTATGGATCTTATACAGTTGGGACTGTTGGGAGTCGTGTGGTGCGGCTTGACAATCGAACGCGCTTGACGGGTGATTGAGCATGCGTCGCTACTCTGCTAACTACCTCTTCAGAGTTTCTCCTTCTCTCTTTGCTGTATATTATTGACTTTTCCTCTCAGATCACGTTCCATATCTGGGCACTGATGAATGGAATCGATTTTTGTGTGGTCTTTCCTTTCTGTTACTTGTGGTGTTCAGACAAGGTTCTGTTCTATCTTTCAACTTATTCTTAATTTCATAATAAAAACATTTTACTTCTGCTTCACTCTTATGTTGATGACTCAACTCTCTTCTCAAACTCATTCTCAAATTCCCTAAAAGGATATAAATTGATTCTTTTTAAGTAAAAAATCCCGATGCTAAAGTTTGCAATCATCTGATCGTGTGCGAGTAGGGTTGTTCACCCTTGTGAAGTTCTATAACTTCTGTTAAAAAAAAACTCAATTATCTTTACATTTACATACTCAAAACATCTCTCACAACTTCCGGTATCTTCTTCGACGGCTCTCACGTCTCACCTGTGGAAACATAAATATTCTTGCAAACATAAAATAAAATCTTGGAAACCTTATAATCACAGATGGTTCTTACTCTGCTAAGCGATTTCCTCTACATGACCTCTCCTAGCTTTCATCGTTTGCTGAACTTTTATTCTTTCGAAAAGTCTACTTAAAATTAATAATATCTGTTCCTGTCGCCTTTGTAATTGGAGTAACTGGTCCACATTTAGGGGTCTCCAGTTTCGTCTTCTTTTTGTGAATAGTGTAGCAAAGGTTAAAAAGACCAATATACATTAACCCCTACTGTTTCAAACCTCCCTTGACTCATGCTATCGTTCTGCCGACGCGCGGTTGGTGATATGTCTCTTTACTATAGGTATTGAGAGCTGGAAGTCCTCGAGGGAGTTTAACCTTTTCAGCTTTCGCCGTCACATTGCGTTCGGATTCGTTTGCAAAAGAGGTTCCTGCTTTTTTAGTGAAGTTGTGTAAGAGTAATAAGGCCCTAGGCTTGTTCGTGCTGTGGTCTTCCCCCCCCTCTTTTTATGCCACTTCTTTCTGTAACTCGTCGTGCCGTTCAAACTGTTTTTCCTTGTATTTATTTCTCCCTCTCTTTAAAGCGGAGAGTCTCGCTCTGCAGTCCTCAGAGTTGTGTGTTAGCTTGGGGATTGGTAGGCTTTTTCCCATATTTTTTGATTTCATTATTCTTTTCCCCGTCTTGCGAAGGGGTCTTGCTTGGTGTTTTGTGCAACATTGGTATATTATATATATTATAATGTATAGAAGTATATATATTTATTATATAATCTATTATTATATTATATATTATACTATATTATATATATTATTATATATATATAATACTTATAAAGAATAAATATATATTAGCAATATTATGATATATACTATATTTATCACACCTAATTTATATATTATATATATATATATATATTAATAATAGTTATATATTATATATATAATAAATATATTATTATATATATATAATATTCTATACTATATAGTATATAATATAGTAATATTTATATTATATTTATCATCTATATTATATAGTTAATTATATATATATAATTATATATATTATACTATGATATATATATATATATATATATTATATATATATTACTATATATATACTATATTATTATATATCTAATGTTTAAAAACATTATATAATTATATTATTATATATACTGTATATATATATATATTATATATTATATAATATATAAGTATGTATATATATTATATATAATATTATATATAAAATATATTATTATATAGTATATTATATATATAATATATTATATATTATTATATAGTATATACTATATATATATATTATGTTATACTATATATAATATATATTATATATATATTATATATATATATATATATATATATATATCTTAATATATATAATATATATATTATATATAATATATATTATTATATACATATTATATATTATAGTATATAATTATATATATATATATATGTATACTATATAATATATTATATATATAATATATTATATATAATAAGTTAATATATATATATATATATATATTATATTATTTATATAATATATATAATAATATATATATTATATATATATAATTATATATTATACATATATATATACATATATAGATATATATATAATATAAATATTTATAGTAATATTGTTTTATATATGGTATATTATGTTTATTATATAAATCTTATATTATATTAATTTATACAATGTTATGAATAATTGCTTTATATATTGTAGATCGCTATATATATTATATTATAGTATATGTATAATATCATATATATATATATATATATATAATTATATATATCTATATTAATATAGTATAGTATATAGTATATATATATATATACATAATTATTATTTTTTTGGTATTTTAATTTAATAGTTATTAATATATATATATGATATATATTATATCTATATATATACTATATATATATATATATATTTATTATATATAATTATAATTACCAAATGGTCCGTAACGCGGTTGTCTCACCTTGAATGGGTACCCAGAGTGTTACCGGTCGATGACCACGATGGCTAAAAAGGTGTCCACTTTACTGGATTGTTGTAAACTGATTTTAGTAAAATGTGCAATCTGAAATTTAAATATCTTGCAATAATGTGTAGTTGTGTAGTTTACATAGTGGTTTGAGGGTATCGTTGGACCTTAGCAGGAAAAAGACACTTTAGTTTGAATTGAAGAGAAGGAGCTATATATCTAGCTATATATCAAGGGTAGGCTTGTAATTGGTAAATAAGAGAGGGAAGCCGGTTTTAGGAGAGTCGTGAGTTTTTAGATGAACTTGAATATTGTCACCAAGGTTGTGCAGTTCACCTGCTCAGAGCGACCCCAACCAGCCAGGAGTATTCTTCGCCGCACAAAGTCAGCGGCGACATAGAACTCGGGAGGAGAGAATTGAAGACGGGAGCCGAATTTAAGAGAAGTAATTATAGCCTAAGGAAGCAGAATGAAATGAGGTTGAAGAATGAAGGGTCGAGATGATCAAAGACAAATGACTGAATAGAGTTAGATGTGCAGGTAGAGAGAGAGTGTACTGAGCAAAGTAGAGATAGTAGAGGATTGAAGGAGCAGACCTTGGGAACAGCTGATCTGACGTGGAGGAAGAAGAAGTCGCCCCATCACAACAAGGTCGACTCAGTTTGAGGGATTTTGCGAAAGAAGACTAAGACATAATTTAGGAGGCAAAGAAAGGGAGAGAATAACCGGCAAGGAGAGGGGATGCTTGAGAGAGCTGACTCGTGAGCTGACGCTGCGTGCCCATAGAATATAGCCCGGCGGCATGAGATGCTTTGACTAGTGTTAAGCTCCACTCTCCGTCCACGCTAAGGCTTCTGCAGCCGTAGTTTCCGTAAGAGCTGGAAACACCGAATGAGAAAGTCAGAATTAGAATAGGAAATCTCTATCGCCAGTAGAACCTCGAGCGCCGAAGAGCCGTAACTACTGGAGCGGAGAACGGACAAGAAGTGAAAAATGAAGATTGCTCCACACCGCACATATAGAGTGCTCATAGAAGTTAGAGAAGAGTTTCAAAGCATCTTAGATAGAATACAAGTAAGAGCTATAAGGGCGATAGTTGCTGGAAGGATCAGAGCGGCTTCCTTTTTTCGGGACATAGGTATGGACATGTGCGTGCTCAACACTGGAGGGAAAGTTTTAGTAGTTGTGCAGGACAGATAGAGAATGTAAGTTGAAACCGAGGGCCGGGGGATAAGCAAGGAAGCACACTCCCGGGCTCAAAACTTGGGGAGGAATGCCATCCGGCCCCCCGCCTGTCCTAACGTTCGCTGAGATCTTCAGGCAGCCCATGGCACCCGATCAAGATGTAATGCACACCGGCAAAGGCATAAGGAGACATTCCTGAGAGGAGAAGGAGGAGGATTGAGGAAGAGGATTAGCTCTTGATTTAAGGGATAAATAGGAGGCCGCGAAGAGATTGGCCTTTTTCAATTGGAGAATTAGCTTAGCAACAGAACCATCAGATGAATAAGAGGAGGAAAGACAGAATTAAAGAAGTTTTTTTAGAGATGTTTTCTGCAAGAGGCCAGAAAGATTTGTCAGTAGGAGATTACAAGGAGGTTAGCGGCACTTTCGTATTGAATGAAACCCGCTTTCTCGTCGTAATATATAAGTATCCCTGCCAAAACGTAATTTCTAGCTGAATAGAAAATTAGCAAAGTGATAGGAGAACAGAGAATTTTTCCACTCCGATACGCACGTGTCTCTCGAGCACTCGAATGGCCAGAGAACGACATCGGTTCGAACCATGGATTTATGATGGAGAGAAAGATTTGTCGAAGTGAAGGATGAAACCTGATCTCCCACCTTATCAGCAGAAGTTGAAGCGTCACCAGAGACAAAAGCAGTCATTCAGATTATAGTTAGCCGTAAAGAAGCAACGCAATGCCCCCATATCGGCCCGATCAAAAGTGCCAGAAAAAAAGCATAGGGCAGGATGGAGCATTTGGAGAGAAATGATTAAAATTAAGAGATATAAGGTTGTGGTCAGATTTACCAATAGGAGCGAAGTGGTGTATTGATAGAGAGAAGTCCTATTGCTGTAACCTCTTTCAAGTGTGTTCAAGAAATTGGGTTGGGACGATTCTGAATGTTGTGTGTGTTTCTTTATAATTAGTTGCTGGCACCGATCGTTGAGAATGCTTGAATGATCGGCCGTCCTCCCACCTGTAAATCTGTATGAGAGGACCCAACCATTCAGTGTTGTGTACATTGAAAATCCCCTAAATAGAGGGACCTCAGTATTGATGAGAAATTATAACAGTTCTTCGTAGAGAAGTGGTAAGGTATATTCAAAAAAAGGCGTTGAAAATTCTGTTCCTGTTAGGTAGAAAAGTAGCCAGAAAGCAACAAAAATATATTGTAGTTAGAAGTATTTTATATTTTTTATAGCCACTAGAATACGTAAGTGTAGGAGATTCGAGATTTCAGAGCCGTGTTACGGAAGTGTTAAATGTTACGTAGGCAACATCCGGGCACTCCGCTTTTAGATTTTAACGGAAAATTATGAAATATTTTTATATTATTAATTACTTTATATATTTTTGCTTATTATTTTTTTTTCGTATAATATTTATTAATTTTATATATTCGATATTCTTATCAGTCATGAATAGGGAACACGGAGTGATGTTTTGTTAGGATATAACGTAGTAGTAGTATTTCTTCGTTTTTTAAATTTATTTTTTTTTTTTTTCTTCTTATTTACTTTATTATTTTTATCTTAATTTTCATTTTAATTTTCGTTCCAAAGGGTGGGTTAGTATTTGCCTATTTAATTCTAACATAAATCACTCCTGTAACACGTTTCGTCTCGAGATCTCGAATCTCCTAACTTTCATGAAATTCTGTGGCTTAAAATCTTTCTTCCTTCTACTACAATAACTTGTGCTTCTGCTACTTCTCCTAACAGAACAGAATTTCACGCCTTTTTTGAAATTCTTACTACTCTCAGAAGACTGTTATATCTTCTCATCCAAAATCTGAAGGTCCTCTATTTAGGGGATTTCAATGTACACTAAACTGTGTAATGGTTGGGGTCCTCTCATACAGATTTAGGTGGGGCAGGAGGCCGAATTCATTCAAGCATTCTCAACGGATCTGGAGCCCAACTAATTAAAGAACCACACACATTCCAGATTCGTCCCAACATTCATTTGAACACACTTGACTCTATGTTCACCACAAGCCTTCTCTCTTAAATATGCAGCACACCTTCGCTCCTATTGGTAAATCTTGACCACAACCTTATTATCTCTTAATTTTATTATACTTTTTTTCTTCTCCAACATGCTCCATCCTGCCCTATTTGCGTTGTTTTTTCTTTGGCACTCTTTTTTTGAATCGGGCCGATTGGTTTGGGTGTCCTGCGTTTTGCTTTTCTACGCTAACTATAATCCTGAATGTACTTGTCTTCTTCTGTCTCTGTGAAATTATCAACTGTCTGCGATAAGTTTGGGATGAGCAGGTTCATTCCGTTTTTTGACCTAAATCTTTCTCTCCTCATAATCCACAATGGTTCGATCGTGCTTGTTCTCTGCCATTCAGGCTAGAGACAGTTGAGCGTATCAGGGAGTGGAAAAAATTAAAGAGTTCACTACCCTATCTACTCTCTGCTAATTTTCAATTCAGCTAGAAAATCGTTGCAGGGGCATATTTTTCGACGAGCAAAGAGGGGCTTTCATCAAACGTAAAAGTGGCGTCTAAGCCCTCCTATGGTTCTCCTAACTGACATCTTTCTGGGCCTCATTGCCGAAAGAACAGTCGTCAACAGACTTCGTGAATAAATCTGATTCCTTTCCTACCTCCTTAATTTCGATCTGATGGTACTGTTGCTAAATTCTCCAACTGAAAAGGCCAATCTTCTTCGGCTCCTATTTTTCCTCTAACTACAGAACCCTGGAAGACGATTTCTGGAAAATTCCTCATCCTCCTCCTTCTACTCTCAGGTGCGTCCTATGCCTGTTTGCCTGTGATTAAATTTGATGTCCGGTGCATGGGGCTCCTGAAATTACTGTAACGTTAAGGTGAAGGCGGGGGCCCGTGATGGCATTAGATTCCCCTCCCATCGGCAAGTTTTTGGGGGAGTGTGGCTCCCATGCTATGTCCGATTCATCGCACGATCAGTGTTCCGAGAAGAAGCGCATGTTATATGATATCCTAACCGCCTCGTTGTATTTCCGTTGTATTGTGCAGCGCGATGTGCATTTGCTAAAGTTGACTGTTGTATCGGCGTATCCCCCGCCCCTCGTTTTCAAGACTGCCACGTATACACCTATTGTACGTATCAAACTAGTCATTCTCAGGTGTGTTCGTTGGCACACGCGACGCACGAGGTGTTCCAAACCTATTCACGAAAAAGGAAGCGCTCTGATCCTTCCAACTATCGGCCTATAACTCTTACTTGTATTCTATCTAAGATCTTTGAACTCTTCTCAAACTCTCATTTCTTAGATCCACTGGAGTCTCATTCACCTTCTTTCTGATTCCCAGTACGGCTTTCGGCGCTCGAGGTCTACTGGCGAATACTTTCCTATACCTACTGATTTGAGTGGGTTTTCCGCCCTTGAGCGGAACTTACGGGGGGGGAAACTGCGTTGGGTGGCGAGCGTTGACGATGATCCAAAGCATTTGGTGGACCGGTATGCGCACGCGGTCACGCTCTCCAAGCTCCCCTCCCTTTGGGTTTCCTCCTCTCTTTGCTTACTTATGTTCTCATTTTCTTTCTTTCAATCCTCAATATCGACTGTTGTTGATTCGGGGCGATCTATCTTGCTTCCTTTTACTGATGACAATGAGTAGGGTTCCTCAAGTGCTTCGGTCATCTATCTCCTCTTTATTCCTACTTTTCAGTAAATGATCTCTCACCTGCACATCTAAACTCTATCCACTCATATTGGACCGATGACCTCGACCCTTCATTCTTAACTCATTTCAATCTGCTCCTTCTTTTACTTTCTAGAATGCCTCTCGTCTGTGAATCTTTCCCGATTCTATAATTCCGCCTGAATCTGGATAGATATTTCCGGGTGGGTCGTCTGATACCTTGTGAATTCAAATTTCTTTAAAAAGCCTTCACTTTAACAAATCTCCTCTATAAAGGGACAGCCATGCTCACTTTCCTATCTCTTTCGACCGTTCTCTCGGGTCTCTCCTGTTGACATATAAACATCCTTCGGCATATAAACATGAAAACAATAAGAAATGTCTTGGAACGACTCACATCACAACGGATCTGTATAGGGGCCAGGATGCCTCAACAAGAAGAAAAACGTGAGGGAAAAGTATTTCTTGTTTAGCGCAGAATGCGTGAGATTTTTTTCCTCTTCATCAGTTACTCCAACCATATAGAGGGCGCTTCACAATCAGCTTGGCGACGCGTAGCTGGTAGCATGGCAGTGACTGCTTTCATATTCTGGGGGGGCTCATGGTTCACCCACGCTGTTGGGCTTAGCGCGTATATCGCACAGTATCAAAGGCAACAGACTTATAAGACTGTTCATGCATTTCCCAGTTCCAATATTGACCTCTATCTTTTGCGGCGCGATATTGTGCTTTATCTCTTTGACTATAGGTTACCACAGCGGGCAGGTGCTTGGGGAACTTATCACTCGCGTAACCACCACCTTTGACGTCGCCCCGTAGTACTAGGGATGGTGTGTCCGCATCATGAGTTTTTTGCTGTTGGTATACTGATGCTTATAACTGGGAGTGAGTTAGACGTTCGGCCAGGTGGCTCTTTAGCTAATACGGAAGTCATAGCGAGTGCTGGTCCCTACTTACAATTGCCACCTCTGTTACTGGTGTGGAAGTTTGCTTCTTCCTCAGTTCTTCTTTTGATGTTTCTCGCTTGCGTGAAGCATTTAAAATGCTCCCCACACATTCAAAGCCTGCCGCGACTGTGCCAATCTTGCCGGTAATTTACGTTTAGCTGTAGACTTCGAGGCCGTGCACACACCCTCCTTGAATGAGGCTCTGCCCGTGAGTGTGGTGACAACTGTAAAAAAAAAGAGAAAAAGAAATAAAAATAAGTAGTCCTACTTAGTCAAATCGTTAATCAACGATATATAAACAAAAATTAACGTACACGATCTATATTAAAACTGTATAATAAATAGTGATATTAATGACTAACTAGTTTCAAGCATTTCTGACAATCACGGATGACAATAAAGAACACACAGCTAGGTTTTATCACTAGAATAATAACATTCATTTTAATTTTGGAAATTTTAATATGGTGGTAAATGATGATTGAACATGAAAGTAGTAATTTTAAATTGGGTGATATAACAGTAATTTTTGAAAATTAATGTTGTAAAAACTCTTAGTAAAAAAAGATTGTTGTTTATAAGATTTAGAATGAGTTCTGGGTCTAATTAATCATGTTATTTTGTTGATTTGATTACGAAGTTTTTAATTTAGTATTTAATTTCTTTTTAGTTTGTAGTCAACATGTTAGTATTTTATCTATCAAAATGTGTCTCAGTCTTTCATATAAATTTCGCACAACTTTTGCATAGATATTATCGGTTGTATACAGGTTGCCGTTGTAAATCCTCTTTTGCCAGAGTCTTGACTTAAGAATCCTTAGAAATAAAAAATCCTCTTTTTTTTATTATTGCACCATACCCCCAATGAAACAAACTAAGTTGCTTTAAAAGATAACATGTGAAAACATAAAGAATTCATGTACTCAAAATGCTTGTAATATTGTCGGATAAGACTGAGGGAACCAAATGTTTCGAAATTGTGAAGTCTGTGAGTTGTTTGAATGAAGGTCTGGCAAACAGTCAGAAATCATAAAATGACTACATCGAATGATTTCCGGAGGAAGTCAAGTGCTAAATAATGTAGATGTATGTTTGATTCTTTTGCTATTGAATGGATATTTGCTTTATGTTTTACACTCAGAGTTATAGAACATCATTCAGAGAGAAACTGAACAACTATTAATTATTTAGTTAATTATTATTATTATTCACCCACATAATCGTGAAGTGCATACAGCATGAACAGCTTCGTCGGTAGGGTTTTTGGTGGAACGAAGATGAATATCAATGTTATTAATATCGCATTTGGCAATATTAGAGAATGCGTAGGTGCGGAAGTTATTAAAGCTCATGAGAGAGCAAATACCTTAATAGGTAAATTTATGTATAGTAATTTTTGTTACATGGAGATCTGTGTCTGTTATGTGTTGTGTGCACCATTGTTAAAAGTATCTATCAGTGTTGATTAATGCACCCAATTCCTGTTTGCTGGAAATAACCTCAATTGTTTCATGTTATATTCATCAAGAAGGTTACTCACTGAGATCTTATGCGAGACTGCCTGTGGATTAAATATGATGTGCGTGTGTTCTCAAGGATCGCTGATTAACTACGTAGCTTGCAGATCAAGACATATGTATAAAGAATAGATGTAATGATTGGTATACGGTGTGAGAGGAGATAGTGGTCGTTATGGTGGTCGAGAAAGATAGGCTCTCTTGAAATGGAAATGAGAAAGTGATGAAAAATGGGTGATTAGATTGGTATTTATAGTGAGTTTTAGAGAGTGCATAAGTGTGTTTTAAAAGAGTAAAAGTGTGAAGGTGTGAGAGGAGTAGTGAGTTGGGTATGATGGTTTTAAGCATATCATTGAATAGTATGGAGAGGATGGATAGTTGTGGTAGCTGAGATTATGTATCCTAGTGATAGGGTCAGTCATTTACGGGTGGTAAGAATAAGACTGAATTTGGAGAGAGTGCGAATATGTAGAGTAAATGAAAAAAGAATAAGTAGGGATAGGCAGGGGAGGTGGGTTTAGTTGAGAAAAATGGAAGAGAGTGGAATGGTTCCCTTCCTATTATATCAGATTGTTATATTCTTTTATGTGATGAATAAATTAGGATATAGGAGAGAGTGTTCGTATTGAGATAAATTGGATGAAGTGGGGTGATTATTGTAACGGGTTGACAAGAGGAGAAGAGTAGTGTTGGCATAAGATATATACTCGGTGAGTGAAAGATGTAGATGATGATGAGTGGCTGAGAGTAAGAATTAAACAATGGTGAGAGTTTATTGTGAAAGGTTCGAGTGGGAATTTGGGTGAAGTGAGTAAAGACGAGAGCGTGGGACATGAGCACGGTTGGACGCCACAGGAGTGAGGGTGTTAGTGTTATACTTGTTGGATTCCAAAGAGAGGAAAATCGGAATCGCATGAGAGAAATTGATGATTAGGTATTCAACCATACTGTGGGGAGTCGTGTCAAAGTTGTTGGATAGTGGATATGTGAGCATCATGATAGGATTCGGTTATGTTTTGTGAGAAGTCGAGACGGCATTCAAAATCTACCTATATGATGGATAAGTGTGCACTAAGTGGGGTGATCTACTATGAGCTATTTAACTTAGACATGTTTTCTTGTTTTTAACCTGGTATATTTTAATTGTCAATACGAATGTTAATGTTTACAAAGAAATGTTTATGTGGTGGAATTTGAATATTCACACAGAAGTTATATAAGATACTCACTATGGTGGAATGTCTTTAGATGGAAAATATCTTGAAGGCACGATGTTAAGAAATTGTGAGATAGAATGTTGCATAAAGTGTCACGTATGATCGTGTAAAGAGCTTTGTGGTGTTTAAGGAAAAAGTGCTTATGAATCGCAGATGATATTTTTAACATTGTGAATGTTGTTTAAGATGGTTTGGTCGATGATTGATTGTAAGGTGATGTAAGTAGACTAGTTGGTTGTTTAATCGCGCATTAAATAGTCGATAATATAAAGAGTATTATAGTTTATGGTGGGAAAATTTACCCATAGATGATTGGAGTAAAGTACTTATCGATCATATAAGTACAAAGATAAGTAGAGTTTAGTAAGTCCAGTAAAATTAGAGAGTTATGTTTCCTCAATAGATAGTCAGAGAAAGATGAATGAGAAATATAATGTGAACATAGAATTATAAAATAAGCACAATTTGAAAGTAGATACTAATAGTATTAGATATACAAGTTTACAAGATATCAATATAATATATAATAGTATGGAATATATTGATTGGAGGTAAGTTATAGGTAATATTAATATAATAGTATATATAGTACTGGGTTAACATGGTATAATTTATATAATGAGAGGTAGGTGAGGGTTGATGTAAATGGGTATCATATTATTAGGGGGCTGATACTACCAATAGGTAGTATTATAAAAAAATACTATCATTCATCTAGTAAAATTATGAGAGTTAGTAGAATATATAATATATATATATAATATCATAACCTACGTGGCCGACTGGATATATATCTTATTGTTTACAGATGATGTTGTAAAGATTCTAAGTCAGCTTATGATTAGGAGTATAAGATCATATAATTATGGAATATAACTATCTATATTATGTAACTTGTGATGACGTAAGTGATCAAGCTGGCAATACACACATATCTCTTAAAAGGGCTCTTGCCTATTTGTAAATTGAGTAGGAGCTATGATGTAGGTGGTCGTGGTAGGGCATGTGAATTAGTTGTTATCAGTTAGTATTATATTTGTGGGTTATTCTTTTCAACTATAAGAAACTATATCTGTTTTATAAGTTTTACATGGGTAATTAGTATAATGTTCTTTTACATTGTATAAGATATATGGGATGCAGAGGATGGAGGTGTTGTTTTTAGCAGTTGTTTTCGTCACCAGCCTATTATATGCAGGATGATTGGTTTGTGTGGCGATAAGATCTGAAGAGAGTTTTGAGAGGAGATTGGCGATAGAGAGATATTGGCAGGTATGTAAAAGGTAGGGGATTTGAAAGTAAACGTAGGATTAAGAGTACAGGTTATGGTTGTGGCTGAGGACAGTCCTCAGTGTGATTATGTAGATGGTGAGCAGCTAGCAAGTGTCTGATTTAAATATTTAAGGGTATATGTTGGATGAAAAAGGGAACTGAGGAATCAGAGTGTAGTAGGAAAGTTGCTGAATGGCAGGAAGGTTGCTAGTAAGCAATTGGAAAAGTACGTTGGATGATCGTCAAGGACTAAAGTAACTTGAAAGTTGCGGCTAGAGAGTCTTACAGGTGAGGGTCATAGTTATTTGTTTACCTGTGGTTAATATAATTGTAAGGTAGTTGTTAGATCTTTGAGTCTATAGGGAGGAATAAGAAGTATACTGATCTAAAGTATTCAAAATGTATATCAGATGGAACAATCTTAAAAGGAGCATGCTAAAGAGCATGCTGGAGAAGAAAAATTAAATCCGAGAAACGACTCTGAATATTCATAAGTTTAAGAGAGTTGGTGTAGGTAGAGTAAAGAAAGGGGGTAAATGTAAGAATA